>OZ012618.1:0-295451 GCA_963942555.1 Aleiodes leptofemur | reverse complement strand
CCCTCCCCTCCCCCCTCTTAAACACACACAGTCCATGGCCTCAGTCGTTTTTCGTACGAATTTAGTCGTACGCTCATGTTTCTCAAGCATGCAACTTCCTCTTCCCCTTCCCCCCCACAATTTTAAATAAAAAAAAGTGGTGTTAAGTTCAATGTACAATACAGTCATTTTTGTAATTTAGACAAGTGAAAATTAAAACAATTGCCAATTAAAATGATGATAATAGTGGTAAAGTGCGAATGTGCAAACAATAATTGTGCAACAATAATAAATAAAAAAACGACAATTTGTCGTTATGATTTATCAATTCACACGTAACACAACAGTTTTAAATTGATATACGTGAATTTGAAAAAACTAGAGTGATAATTATTTTTTTTTATTTTTTTGGGTTTATTTTATTATTTTTTTGTTGATTTTGAGGCCATGGCTTCAGTTAAAGTGGCAGTGAGGGTTCGACCCTTCAACAAAAGGTATTCCACTCCAATAATTTCATCTCTAATTAACACAATAAACTCATTTTCATGTTTATAACAATTTCAGGACTATTGGAATGTCCATTTCTATCGAAATTTTGATGCAGATGGCGTCTCATTGGCTAACACGTACTCGCCCACCTGTCGTTCCTGTCAAAAAAATAAAAAAAATATCAGTTAATGAGAAAAAACCAGAAGGATTGGTTGTTTTTTTCGTTTTCTAGAGGATCAGGCAATTAGCCTGGAAAATAGGAGGGGAGGGAGGGGGGGTGACACCTTTGAAATATTAATTTTCAATAATTTTTTATATTTAATATGTTTTTTATTTTTAATATTTTTTTAATATTAATTTTTAATAATTTTTTTTCAATTGATAGAATAACTGTGATTCATTATTTTTTTATCAATTAAACGTTAAATATTCAAAGTTTTGATTTGAGATAAAAAATATTGATGATTAATTATAATTAATAATTAATAATTAATTATAATTAATTATTATTAATTATGATTGAAATAATTATTTTATTGTGTTAAAATGAATTATTAAAAAAGGAAATAGGGTTCAAAGGTGCCCCCCTCTCTCTTAAACTGAGAAAAAACAATTTTTGTAGTAAAAAAATTCATTTAGATGAAGAAAATTCACTCCAGACAATTTCAATATATATAGATATAAAAAGGAAATTGACATTATGAAGGAAAATTATGTTAAAAGACAATTTTTTTGCTAAAAGAATTCTCTTTTTCTCGGTGGAGGGGCAAAATGGACCTTTTGGGTTACATGATTTGTCATTTTTTTTTTTGGAGTGAAGAATTTGATGGAAAAATCTGAAAAAATTTGACAAAATGCTACAATATGTGAACATTGTTGGTGAATTTTTTGGAATTTTTATTAAGAGCCTTTCACTCACAAAAAATCCCATATCATTTTGAACTGCAGGTCCATTTTGCCCCAGTCTCCTTAATAAAATATTCCACTTTGCTCCAATACTCTTCGAGTACATATGAAAATACTTTATAAAGACTTCATAACGTCTTTATAAAGTCTTTATAAAGAAAATGCAATTTTACATGGAAAAATTTCAATTTTTTATAGAAAAATTCTGATTTTTTATAAGAAAATTCCAATTTTTTATAAAAAAAATTCCAATTTTTATAAAGAAAAATTCCAATTTTTATAAAGGAAAATTCCAATTTTTTACAAAAAAATCCCAATTTTTTATATAAAAGAATTCCAATTTTCTATTTAAAAAAAATCCAATTTTTGATTAAAAAAAATTTCAATTCCTTCTAAAAAAACATTCTCTATACCTAAAGCACTTTCGTACCTGAAATATTCAACAAAAAATCGAATTCGTTCATTTTCAATCAAAAATTGAATTTTCTTGAAGATTATTGCTCCATAGAGAAGCTGTTCCAAGATGTTCCCCCCCAAATTGTCTCATCTTTTCCCTGGAATTAACGAAAAAAATAGGGAAATAATCCCTTTTTCTAACTCTGCCCTGCTCCTATTTCTATTTAAACTTCTTTTTCTTATTTTTAACGTCTCGTGTGTACTACTTGTTGTTTGTGACCTCTCGGGCTTTCGGAGCGTAAAGCCACGAGAATGACACGACATATTTTTTTTATTTTTTTGAGAAAATGAATTGATATTACATGATTATTAGAAAGGAAAATTTGCTGGAATGTGGATGGTACAATGATGAATTTTTTATTTTTGCAAGTTCAAAAATTGTTATTGGGTAACTTCCTGTGTTCTAGATTTCTTTTTATAATTTTTCGCTAAGTACTGGGAAATACTCAGATTTTCGAGGCTCTGGCTGTGTTTAAATAGAACCTGGCCTCCATCCACTGTCCATTAGGAATCATTAGGCTGAATCTTCTCTTTTTTCCCCTTTTTCCTGAACATGTTTTTTTAAAATTCTTTTTTTTTTTACAGAGAATTGGCCATGAACGCGAAACTCATCGTTCAAATGGATGGCAAGAGAACACGAATTGTCAGCAGCAAGGTAATATCAAATTATACCTTCTTATTTTAGATTTTTTTACTTTTTTTTTCGCTTTTAAATTTGTGTAACTGTTACTGATAGTTTCATGGGTTCCAATCGAGCGTAACTGGAGTACTGCATTTCCGGTACAGCGAGAGAAACCGTTTTAAACTGCAGAAATCTATTTGGCTATTAATGAAAATATTCCATTTTTTCCTGAGGATTAAAAAAAAAAATTCATCTCCACTACTTAAAAAATATCTCCGAAACCATCAGATTTATGGGAATTTACCAAGAGACCTTTTTTGTTGTCCACAAAATTTCCCACAAAAAAGATCTCCTGATAAATTCCCCTAAACCCACTAATTTCAGAGATATTTTCAAGATAGTGTTCTACGTGCATCTTTCATCACTTTTGACTAGATTTTTTATTTCCAAGAAAGATAGAAATGAGAGCACTTGAGAAAGTGCATGGATTACAGCATTGATCATTACTTATTATTGTTTCCAAGCAATCAGTCAATTATCCACAGTTTCCATTGAACTCTAAAGTCATAATTTTGAATTAAAAAAAAAAAAGAAATAATGGTTTTTTAATTTTTTTTTCTTTTTAAATTGCAGAGTCCAGGTGGCTGCAGGGACCTCGACAGGGATAAGTACAAGGATTTTACATTCGATCATTCCTACTGGTCCTTCGATGCTAATGATGAGAATTATGCATCACAGGATGAAGTAAGCATGCAATTTATCTGATAATAATCTGCTTAATGCAAGTGTTGAAACGAAATAATTCAATTTCCCAATGATTTTTTTAAATAAATATTTTTCAAAAAAGAAAAAAATTACAATTTAATGTCAAATTTTGAAATTCTTGAGAAATCTTGATTTTTTCTATGCTATATATATCGTATTATATGCATATTATCTCATATTCATCGAGAAAAAGAGAGAAATAAAAATAAATGAGTTTCTAAAATCGCAATTTAATCGATTAAGGATAAAACACACTCATCATAAAATCATAATTTAATTCCTAATAAAAATCTCAGAGTTTCTAAAAATAAAAGTTTAATAAACTTGAAAGATAAACCAAAAAAAAAATAGTTTTCTCTTAGTTTCTCCTCGTTAAATATGATTTTTTTAATAAAAAAATATTACAATCGTTAATTCAATCGAATATTTCACGCAAATAAATAATAAATACATTTGCCAATTGCTTAGACAACAATTTGTAACGGTTTTACGCAATACATTTTTGGTAATCATTGTCAATCAACTCCACCGTGATTGGAATTTATTGCGCAGAATAAATAGAATTAAAAAAAAAAGAGAATAAAAGCACGTGGCTTTTCTGTGTCTCGTGGGTTATCTGTTTCCGTGGACGTTTTCATCAGCAAGTGAACAGCATTGTAATTACATCACGTCGAATAAATAAAAACGAAAGGAAATGATGAACCCAAATAGAAAATTTTATTGAATGTATATATATATATGTGTGAATGTTGGTTTTGATTTCGTGCCATTTAAGGATAAACTAACGTATCCGTAACCGTTTCAGGTATTCTATGATCTTGGTACAGACGTCATAGAAAGTGCCTTTGCTGGATACAACGCCTGCGTTTTCGCCTACGGTCAAACTGGCTCGGGAAAAACATTTACAATGATGGGATCACCGGTAATTTCATCTCAACTATATAATTCCATGTTCATTCTTATTATGAATCAATGATATCTTGGAATTTATGGGAGATGGAGAAATGTTTGTACACTGAGAAAAAAAAGATATAGATATAGGGAGAGTGGGGCAAAATGGACACTGTAATGAAACGGTTGGAGATGGATTTTTTTTGATGATTCTACTGAAAAGCTGAGGAAATTTTAGCTGGAAAACAAGTGTCAGATGTATTTTTTAAGATTTTTTTGAAAATTCGATATTTTTCGGCATTTTTGAGGGGTAAAAGGCTTTTCTTTTTTGAAAATTTTCAGTTTTTTGCGAATATCTCGGGTTCCATTGGTCGTAGCAATTTGGGGTTGGTCTCAAATGAAAGGTGAGCTCATTTCCCATCGATTTATGGGGTTTTGAATTCAAAAATATCAATTTTTGGGATAGTTATAGGCCAAAAACTGTTTCACAAAACTGTTTAACAAAAATACCCATAAATACCTTAAAAATCGATATTTTTTAATTGAAAACCCTATGAATCGATGGCAAATGATCTCATCTTTCACCTCCCATCAGAATTTTTACGCTACGACAAATAGAACCGAAGATATTCTCAAAATACTGAAAATTTTCAAAGGAACGAAGGGTTTTCCCCCTCTGAAAAGCTCAAAAGAGTCAAAATCGCCAAAAATTCAAAAAAAATAATTCCGGCACTTATTTCCCGCCTAAAATTTCCTCAACTTTCCAATGAAATCATCGAAAACAATCTACCGCCAACATTTCTATTAATTTCAGGAGTTTTCCATAATATTTGCCTAAAAATTTAGATCTGTCCATTTTACCCCACCTTTCCCTATAAAAATTATAAAGAAAAATTCTGTTAAAAAGTAATTTCCTTGTTACAAGAATTCCTTTCTCTCAGTGTAAAAACTTGTTTTTTTCATCTCCAATTTTTATCTTCAAGAAATATTCATAAAAGATCCCCCATCCCCCTTGGATCCAATAATAATAATAAACCATTGATAAAATAATTTCATAAACTTTTGATGATAGGAAGCCCAAGGCCTAATTCCCCGGATCTGCAAGACTCTATTCGCAAGAATGGCAGCAGGAAAAGAGACAGGTGCATCCTACAGAACCGAAGTATCCTTCCTCGAGATTCACAACGAGCGTGTACGAGATTTATTGAGGCCAGAACAGAGTCAATCCCATTCCCTCAAGGTCAGAGAACATCCAAAGAGAGGACCATACGTCCAGGACCTCTCAAATCACCTCGTTTACGATTACTCCGACATCCAAGAATGTATGGTCCGAGGAAATACGCACAGGACAACAGCAAGCACAAATATGAACGACGTATCGAGTCGAAGCCACGCAATATTCACGATAACCTTTGTCCAAGCTGGATTTTCTGAAGGTAATATGCCTTCTGAAACAGTATCAAAGGTTCATTTAGTGGATTTGGCCGGCAGTGAAAGAGCAAATGCAACCGGGGCCACTGGTCAACGCCTAAAAGAAGGAGCCCACATAAACAAGTCCTTAGTAACCCTCGGTTCAGTCATATCAGCCCTCGCCGATGTCAGCTCGTCAACCGACTCTAATTGCTCTCGAAAAAACGTCTTCATCCCATACCGTGATTCTGTTCTGACCTGGCTCCTAAAAGACTCTCTCGGCGGAAATTCTAAAACCATCATGATTGCAGCGATAAGTCCTGCGGATTGCAATTACGGCGAGACATTAAGCACTCTTCGTTACGCAAATCGAGCTAAAAACATAATCAACAAGCCAACGATCAACGAAGATGCCAACGTCAAGCTGATCCGCGAACTTCGTGAGGAGATTCTGAAATTGAAATCAATGATCGGTAAAGATATGAGTCTGGTCGAAAGGCCACCGCAACAAAAAGTGCTATTAGCTCAGATTCATGAGAAACAAGAGCAGGAAAAGGTCCTCACCGAAGAATGGACCGAAAAGTGGAGGGAAACACAGAAAATACTGCAGGAACAGCGTGCCTTGGGTTTACGTAAAAGTGGAGTTGGCGTTGTTTTGGACTCGGAAATGCCTCATTTAGTTGGTATTGATGATGACTTGTTGAGTACTGGGGTCACACTTTATCATTTGAAGGAGGGAAAAACATTGGTTGGTACTGATGATGCTCATATAATACAGGACATTGTGCTGACTGGTCCTGACGTTGAACCTCAGCACTGTGTACTTGAATTAGACACTGGCATCGCTATTTTACATCCATTATCATCGAATTGCTGGATCAATATGGTTCAAGTTGATAAACCTACTAGATTGTCACAGGGATGTATTATTTTACTGGGAAGAAATAATATGTTCAGGTATAATGATCCAGCTGAGGCTGCCAAATTGAGAAAAGAAGGGGGATCGGGTAATGGCAATTTGCAATCTACTGTTGTTAATTTATCGAGATTATCGCTGTTGAGCTGGAGTGTGTCTGATTTACATGCATCAACGTCTAGTGATAATTTGTTGAATTCGAGTGAGGATTTGAGGGCTATCGAGGAACTGGAACAACAAAAAGCAGCTTTGATCAAGGAAAAAGAAGACTTTAAGGTAATTTATGACCTTTGAGTTTTTTTTGTATATTTAATTAGGTGGAGGGAAGACGTAGGAGTGTGTTGTTCTTTGGGTGGAGAAGATTAGGGGAGAATTAGAGTGATGATTTGGAATTTATTGGAGATAAAGGGATTTTTTCTCATTTCCCATGAATTTCAAGATATTTAAATAATTTAGAGAGTGGGGCAAAATGGAGACTGATATAGAACGGTCAGAGATGGATTTTTTTTGATGATTCCACTGAAAAGCTGAGAAAATTTCAGCTGGAAAACAAGTGTCGGAAGTATTTTTTTAGATTTTTTTGAAAATTCGATATTTTTCGGCATTTTTGAGGGATAAGAGCCTTTCCTTTTTTGAAAATTGGAGTATTATAATACTTTGATTATGGCTTCTGGATATATTTTCAAGGTTTTTCAAGGTTTTGCCGTTTTTTTTTCAAGAAAATATTGGAATAATAGAAATTTTCATTCGAAATAATTTTTTCAAAATTGAATGGGGAATAAATCAGTTGTTGATTGATAGTTAAATTGTTTTGGGGTATTATAATATCCTAATTATGGTTTTTAGGGACATTTTTGAGAGTTCTGAATGTTTTGCCATTTTTTTGCGGGGGGGGGGGGGTAGAAACGATGGAAAAATTCAAATTTTCATTTGAACTAATTTTTTAAATTAATATTATAGGGGAGAGTGGGGCAAAATGGGCACTGTAATGAAACGGTCAGAGATGGATTTTTTTTGATGATTCCACTGAAAAGCTGAGGAAATTTCAGCTGGAAAACAAGTGTCAGATGTATTTTTTTAGATTTTTTTGAAAATTCGATATTTTTCGGCATTTTTGAGGGGTAAAAAGCCTTTTCTTTTTTGAAAAATTTCAGTTTTTTGCAAATATCTCTGATTCTATTGGTCGTAGCAATCCGTGGTTGGTCTCAAATGAAAGGTGAGCTCATTTCCCATCGATTTATGGGGTTTCGAATTCAAAAATATCAATTTTTGGGATAGTTATAGGCCAAAAACTGTTTCACAAAACTGTTCCACAAAAATGCCCATAAATACCTTAAAAATCGATATTTTTAAATCGAAAACCCTATGAATCTATGGCAAATGATCTCACCTTTAACCCCCTATCGAAATTTTTACGCTACAACAAATAGAACCGAAGATATTCCTAAAAAACTCAAAATTTCCCAAAAAAGAAGGGTTTTATCCCTCAAAAATGCTCAAAAAAGTCAAAATCCCTTAAAATTCAAAAAAATTAATTCCGGCGCTTGTTTCCCGCCTAAAATTTCCTCACCTTTCCAATGAAATCATCAAAAACCATCTACCACCAATATTTCTATCAATTTCAAGAGTTTTCCATAATATTTGCCTAAAAACTTAGATGTGTCTTGCCTATAATATTTTATTTTATTTTATTAATTCCAGAAAGAACAAGAAGAAAGAGAAGAACGATGGACAGCAAGGAGAGAGGCACTTGAAGGTGCACAAAGAGAATTAGAGAGAGAATGGGGTGCACAATGGAAAGAATGGGCAGATGCAATAGCAGCACTTGAAGCTAGACAACGTGAATTACGTACGAGAAGACGTGCATTAGAGCAAGAAAGGAGAGACGAGATGACACAAGTAAGTGACTTGGATTCAACTGGTGCAGAATTAGATGTAATATCGATGAGTTATCAGTTCTACCTTGCTCTCATAGCACTTGGTGTTCTCATATGCTTGTCTGGCAATATCATCATCTATTCACACGTTTGTCCATTGGATATGTGACAATTTGAGGGTAATAATGATCCATTGAGTAGTGAAGTGGAAGAAAAAGATGACTCGATTTAGTAGGGGAAGGTGGGGCAAAAAGGACGTCAGGGGTAAAATGGACACTTCTAAATTTTTAGGCAAATATTATAGAAAACTCTTGAAATTAATAGAAATATTGGCGGTAGATAGTTTTTGATGATTTCATTGGAAAGCTGAGGAAATTTTAGGCGGGAAACAAGTGCCGGAATTAATTTTTTTGAATTTTTGGCGATTTTGACTCTTTTGAGCATTTTAGAGGGGTAAAACCCTTACTTTTTTGGAAATTTTTAGTTTTTTGAGAATATCTTCGGTTCTATTTGTCGTAGCGTAAAAATTCCGATGGGAGGTGAAAGGTGAGATCATTTGCCATCGATTTATGGGGTTTTCAATTAAAAAATATCGATTTCTAAGGTATTTATGGGCATTTTTGTGAAACAGTTTTGTAAAACAGTTTTTGGCCTATAACTATCCCAAAAATTGATATTTTTAAATTCAAAACCCCATAAATCGATGGGAAATGAGCTCACCTTTCATTTGAGACCAACCCCGAATTGCTACGACCAATAGAACCAGAGATATTTGCAAAAAACTGAAAATTTTCAAAAAAGAGAAGCCTTTTACCCCTCAAAAATGTCAAAAAATATCGAATTTTCAAAAAAATCGAAAAAAATACATCTGACACGTGTTTTCCAGCTAAAATTTCCTCAGCTTTTCAATGGAATCATCAAAAAAAATCCATCTCCAACCGTTTCATAACAGTGTCCATTTTGCCCCACTCTTCCCTATTCCATCAGTTTTCTTAGATTATCTCGGAATTTCGAAAAAAATCCATTATTGTCTTTCGTTTTTGGAGGACACGAGATGAATCTTCACTTAGATTAACGTTAATCATGCAATTTTAATTATTAACAAATTACGAGGATAAAAAAAATTCTACGCTGGTCTTAGAACTTTTTACAATCTTCTTCAAAAGGATTTTACCCTAATTTCCTTTTTTTTAATTAATTTTATTTTAAACAACGAATTATCAAAAACGAAAAAACGTCCAATGCATTTTAATTAATTTTAATAAATTATTTTTTAATTGCCTCGAGAAATAATACTCTTTTGTCAAATTATTACTCGCTGATATTGCTGGACAAACATTGGAATGTTGTACCTAGAAGTAGAAGAACTTGTAAAATATATAATTTGAGACAGAATTTTATTAAGATTAAAAAAAAAACATGTAAATAGAATGAAAACATGAATTATTGGTGTAGATTGTTAATGGGTTTGTTATGCGAGATGAGATTATTTGATGAAAAAAAAAGAGAAAAGGAACGTGTTGTTATATATACTCTATTTGTTGATTAATAAATTTTTCTTACAAACATTGGCCTCTGGAATCTTCAACGAATTTTACATTTTTTGTTAATTTTTTTCTCTTAATTCGTAATTAAAATTTCTTTTATTTATTAGTATTATTTGTTAATTTTTCTTAATTCTTTCACGTTAATTATAATTGGATGTTTACTATCATTTAAATAATTGTTTAACACAATTCAATTAACAAACCCAATTTGTGTAATTATTGGATAATTAGAGAATTATTTTTTTGGGGGAAAAAAGAATTATTTAGAAATAATTTATTTAATAAGGTAAGGCATTTACTAAAAGAAATGGAAAATTCTTCGGTAAATTAGAGAGATATTCGTAATGCTGAGTCGCATGCTTGTGAATTATTTGTTAATTATTTTTATTATAATTAATTTAGATATACATTTTATGTACTTTATTATTTTTTTAATTTTTTATATATTTATGTTATATTATCCATGAATTAATTATATAATTTACAAAGGTATTTTACTTTTTTTCCAATTTTTTTAATTATTAATTTTAATTTTTTTTATATATTTCGATTATTATCTTTTTTTTCTGTTAACGCTACGGTGTGATATGTGTGTGGCTAGGTAGAAAATTTGTGTAGGGAAGTCACATCACTTCGCACTGATCTACAATTCAAACAGCGACAATTTGAAGAATTCATGAGCAATCACAATCTATCGATTATTCAACAACAAAATTTAATTAAGGTAAGAGAATGTAATTGAAAATGACTTGAGTTTTGAATCGAGTGAAAAATGAAATGAGTCTGTGTCTGAGATTTTGGGAGAATATCTTGGAAGAGTGGGGTAAAATGGAGATTCTGAAGAAATGGCTAGGGATGGATTTTTTTTGATGATTCCATTGAAAAGCTGAGATAATTTCAGATAGAAAATATGTATCAAAATTGTTTTTTCTTTAATTTTTTGGAAAATTTCACTTTTTTTGGAGCAAATTTGGGGTCAAATTCTTATAATTTTTGATTTTTTTCACTTTTTTAAGGATATCTCCGGTTCTATCGGTCCTAACGACTTGGGGTCGATCTTAAATGAAAGGTGAGATCATTTGCCATCGATTCATGTGGTTTTGAATTAAAAAATATCGATTTTTAAGGTTTTTATGGGGATTTTTGTGAAACAGTTTTGTGAAACAGTTTTTGGCCTATAACTATCCTAAAAATTGATATTTTTGGATTCAAAATCACATAAATCGATGGGAAATGATCTCACCTTTCATTTAAAATCGGTCCCAGGTCGCTACGACAGACAGAACCGAAGATATCCCCAAAAAACTGAAATTTTTCGAAAAACGAAACATTTTCACCTTCAAATCTTGACCAAAAAAATCGAATTTTTGAAATTTTCCAAAAAATCAACCCTGACCCATGATTTCCATCGCAAATTTCCTCAGTTTTTCGATGGAATCATCAAAAAAAATCCATCTCAAATATTTTTACTGTTTTCGAGCAATTTTCATAATGTAAAACATCAAAACTAAAATGTATCCCTTTCAATTAATTGAATTATTGAATTTTTCAGACTGAGGAAAGTGCAATTAGTGAGGGAAGTTTACCAGAGTCTTGGTCTAGTTTAAACGACAGGAAATCAGTAGATGCTATGAAAGAACTCGTCAATCATCACGTTTGTACATTAATTAACTACTAAAACCAAAGAAAAAACCATTTTTCCCATCAATCTCATTACCTAATTATTTTTCTCTTCTCCACAGAAAAAAGAATTGGCAGCCTTGGAGATTGAATTACAGAGTAAAGTCAAGTCCCTGAATGAACATCAGACAAGAGTAGAAAAAATGGAAGAAGAATTGTTGGATATGGCTGATAAACAGAAGCAAATGTTGTCTCTTGAGGTAAAAAACCAATTTTTCATTTAAAAAAATCTCCTAAATTTTGACAATTTATTTAATTTTGCAGTTTGAAGGCCAAGAAATCACCGAAAAAAAGCTGTTATTAGCTAAAAGAACCCAAGATCAGCTCCAGGAGATCCTCAAAAGAAAGCAGAGCTTGTCCCTGAACCTGAAACGTGCACTTCCAGCCTCTCCAGGAAGATCTACGAGTTCAAACGACGTTCTCTCCAGTTGTGACTTAAAATCCTTCCAGGATGCCTGCAATCGTAAGCTCCGAATTGCCTCAGCTCTTTGTCTCCTGCCTCCCGATTTGCCAACATCGACAGACACAACAGAGACATTTCACACAGCAGCAGCCGAAACCCCAGAGATTCAGTCCCTATTTTCCTCCACAAATCTTCCAACCGAATCACCAGCGAACGAAACACCTGCAAATGACAACAACGAAGCTGAAAAGGTTTGCAATGATTGCAATAACAAGGAAACAACAGAATCAAAGACTGATGAAATCGATGATGTTGAAGAAATTGAAGAAATTGAAGTAATTGAAGACAATAAAGAGTTAAATAGTGATTTAGTTGAGAAAATTGATGACAATATTGAGGAGGAGGAGGATACATTTGCTAGTCATTGTCGTGGCTCGATGGAGACACTTTCCGATGAACCATTGACCAATGATAGTCAAGCAATGAAGAGGCTAAATCAGAGAATAGCCAGACAAAAAATGACTGTGATGAGATGTTTAGAGTCTAGTACACCGGCTAAAGACGATTTAAATCGGCAAATTCTAGTCCTTCAGGATCTTCAGAGACAGCAGATTGAACTGGAAATTTGGCAGTTGAAGAGGGAAAAGGATTATGAATTGAAGAGAGGGGCATCTAAGATATCAATGCTTGAACCGAGGGTTGATTATGCAGAGACAGAGTCAGAGGATGATAGCCAGTGGAATTCAGTTGTTAAGGATTCATTGCCTATTGTTAGGTCGGGGATAACTGAGAGGGATGTACTTAGTGAGCCTGACGATGATTCCAGTCGGGTTTTACCAGTTAAATTGCCACCTACTAGAGGATATTCTTCGGTTTATCTTACGGTAAGTCATTTTTAATTTAAGGGAAGGTGGGATACAATGGAAACTCGAATTGAACGGTTCGAGATAGTGATTTCTCGATGATTCTATTCAAAAGCGAAGGAAATTTTTGGAGAAGAACATGTATCAGAGGTTTTTTTTCTCAATTTTTATGAAAAATTTACTTTTTTTGATCAAGTTTTGAAGGAGTTTCACTTTTGAAAATCGAAAAAATTCACTTTTTCGGCGATATCTCGGGTTCTGTTGGTCTCAGCGACTTGGGGTTGATCTCAAATGAAAGGTGAGCTCATTTCCCATCGATTTATGTGGCGTGAATTTTTTTCATCAACTAGGCTGTTCCACGCGCTTCGCGCGCTCGTCACTTGTCCTACGGGTGGAACATGCATGTATTTTTATTTTTTTTTTCATTAAGAAAATGATAAAAATGAAAATTTGAATGGGCTACAAATTCTTAGAAATTTTATAAATTTCTACATGGATATCAATTGGGAAAATCTCACCTTTTGCCCTATTAAGATTCTGGTCCAAAACATCAAATAGCAGAAATCATTTAGTAGTTCTTGTTTGAAAAACCACAGAAATCTATCGATTTCTCATGAAATGATTTCAATAAATTACTCAAACTATGTGTCTAAGCTCTAAATTAGTCCTTGGATTATTGGTTACCGGATATGGAGCATTCCTGCACTCTGGATTTGTCTTTCTTCCTCCAAATCCCTCAGAATGCCTTCTATGGAGCCCGAACTTGCCAGACGCGAGTGGAAATTATGATCCGGGGTGATTTCCCGTAAAATGGCCAATCGGTAGTCAGCCTGAATCACTGTAGCTGACGTTTCCAGCCCTAGAACCTTATTATACCAGATGCCAGAATGAGTGGAAATTACGATCTGGGGTGATTTCCCATGAAATGGCCAATCATTACGAATGAAATTTCAGGTTCCGTCAGTCATAGGCGCCCGATAAATTGATGGTTTTTAATCTAATTAACCAAGAGATAAGTCAAAAGAGAAGATTTATTTCTTGAAATAATCATTTCCATATTAATTTGAGAGATATAGCATCTTGAATTGAGCTCCAACTTTATCTAGAAATTGACCCCGCTCAGACCCCTACAGAGCTACGATCCCTCATACCCGATATACCTTAATTCAAACTTTTTTTATGTATAGATAGCAGAATTTAGGATTAGTTATAATTCAGGCTCGACCAGACCAGCCAGGCTCCGCCGGGCTCAGCCAGGCTCAGCCAGGCTCAGCCAGGCTCCGCCGGGCTCAGCCAGGCTCAGCCGGGCTCAGCCAGGCTCGGCCAGGCTCGGCCAGGCTCAGCCAGGCTCCGCCAGGCTATATAATCAAAAATAGCAATCTATAAATGCTTTCCTCAACTTCCCTCAACTATTCCCAAACGTTTAGGATTGGTTAGAATTCAGGCTCAGCCCGAATTCTAACTAATCCTAAATGTTTGGCAATAGTTTAGGGAAGTTTAGGAAAGCAATTATAGATTGCTATTTTTGTTTTATATAGATTTTCTTGCGCTTGGAGGCTCAAGACATAATTTCCATTTTAATTAAATAATTATTCATTCTTAGAGGATGAAATTGATTTCCTTAATATCCCCAAATAACTTCCAAATAAATGAAAATAATTTCAATGTTTTCAAAATTTATTTCTGCTATCTATACATAAAAAAAGTTTCAATTAATAATAAATTAATGACTCTTCCCAAAATTATAAAAATGCTTTCCTAAACTTCCCCAAACTATTCCCGAACGTTTAGGATTAGTTGAAATTGAAAATAATTTTTCTATTTGCTAAGTATGATGACTAAAGATACGGCCTCATGCAGGCGTTTTTGACGCGAGCGTCAGCGTCAAATGAGGTCACGTGATACAATTTTGAATTTCCCGCTGCTTAAAAAAATTTTGCGATAAGTCACCACGTCAAACAACAGCGTCAACATGGCTGTTTACAGGAGTTTTAAGCATCAATAGATGATGAAAAATAGCAATTATTGTCCGAATCTATATTTTTGTCATTTACTGAAACATTTTTTAAGGTTTACATCATCTGAACTCATTATTTTTAATATTTTATGACGACAATATTGACGCTCCTTTTCCAGCGATAAAGCTCAGATTGTTGAGCTTTTTGCTATTTGTCGCTAAATTTCTCATTAGTTGCGGGAAATTCAAAATAGTGTCACGTGAGCCGATTTGACGCTGACGCTAGCGTCAAAAATGCCTGCATGAGGCCGTCTCTTTAATAAGAATGGTCGGATGAAAAACTTTAAGAATTGATGATTTTTTTCCTCTTTCTTTCGCAGAGTTTAAATCGAGGCGATCGTTTGGGAAGTCCCTATTCCCTGTCAATAACCAGATCTCTGCCATCCCTGATTCCAAGTGATGGTACTGCTGATGCTGTAATCAATATGATTGTCTCGATTCCATCATACGTAATTCGTGGGGCTGGAACTTCCAGCCACTACGAATACGAGGTTCGAGTTGTTGCTGTGGACGACAGTTGGACACTTCTTCGTCGTTACAGGCGATTTCGAGAGCTCTACACCAGCATGAAACAGAAGTACGGTGGCAAAGTAACGGCAATTCGTTTTCCACCGAGACAAGTCTTTCCAAGATATGAACTTGTTGCTAAACAGCGAAGAAAACGCCTCGAGGAGTACCTGAGACGTCTCATTCAAGTTTGCTCAGAGCTACCAAGCTGCGAGCCACTCTACAAATTTCGTGGCAATTTGAGCAACATTGATAAACAATCGCTACTTGAATTCAGTCCATTCTTCAGACGTGGAACATTTGAGAGCAGTAAATATGGGACCAGCTAAGAAAAGCTATTTGGGCCAAACTGTTGGCTCCTATTATTTCTCATTTTATTCAGTCTAACAACTGACAATTTTTCGATCTGATTTTCTTTTTTGGTTTTGAAAGGGATACAAAAATTTTTTGCATCTTTTTTTAAATATCCCTGAAAAATGAACAAAAAATCTATTCATTCATCTTTTGGAATCATTTTAATTTAGTCAATTAGGTAACGAATTAACGTGATTTATTTCTTCCAATTTGGGAACAATCGTTTGATTTATTTTGGGGAGAGTGGGGCAAAATGGATACTAATGAAACGGTTGGAGATGGATTTTTTTTGATGATTCTAATGAAAAGCTGAGGAAATTTTAGCTGGAAAATGAGTGTCGGATGTATTTTTTTCGATTTTTTTGAAAATTCGATATTTTTTGGCATTTTTGAGGGGTAAAAAGCCTTTTCTTTTTTGAAAATTTTCAGTTTTTTGCGAATATCTCGGGTTCTATTGGTCGTAGTAATTCGGGGTTGGTCTCAAATGAAAGGTGAGCTCATTTCCCATCGATTTATGGGCTTTTGAATTCAAAAATATCAATTTTTGGGATAGTTATAGGCCAAAAACTGTTTCACAAAACTGTTTCACAAAAATGCCCATAAATACCTTAAAAATCGATATTTTTAAATTGAAACCCTATGAATCGATGGCAAATGATCTCATCTTTCACCTCCAATCGGAATTTTTACGCTACGACAAATAGAACCGAAGATATTCTCAAAAAAACTAAAAATTTCCAAAAAAGTAAGGGTTTTACCCCTCTAAAAAGCTCAAAACAGTCAAAATCGCCAAAAATTCAAAAAAATTAATTCCCGCACTTGTTTCCCGCCTAAAATTTCCTCAACTTTCCAATGAAATCATCAAAAACAATCTACCGCCAATATTTCTATTAATTTCAAGAGTTTTTCATAATATTTGCCTAAAAATTTAGATGTGTCCATTTTACCCCTGATGTCCATTTTGCCCCACCTTTCCCTAAATGGGGGGAAAATATAAAATGATTGATGACATTAAAGTGGCCTCATTAATTATATATATCAAGTCTTGCATAATCGCTTCGACGAATATCAGTATTCAATAAAACTACGCACTAAGATTCCTCTTCCTTCTTTTTAATAGAAAAGGAAGAAAAATAATGGAGTTAGATAAAATAAATTGATAGAATAATCAATGAAAATTAGCTGATTATTATTTTTTTTAATGATAAAGAATAATAAAAAAAATAAAAAAATTGAGAATTTAGTTTGTGGGTAGAGAATGACTGATTAATAAAATGCGCAGAGATGTGTGAAAAATTATTTAGTTAATATTTAGTCACATGACAATTAGCACAGTTAAATATTATAAATGAAAAATATTTATTGAATGGAATGAATGATTTATTCTGTGTCAAACACAATGTATTTTCACCTGTTAACTTTTTTCAGTTCATTGAGAAACGAAAAAAGGAAAAAATCGATAATTTAATCAATAAATCATTTGTCGATGAAACTGAAAAGAATATTTTTCTTCTGATCAATTAGCTAAAGCTTAATTAGTTAAAAATCGTGATTTACTAAATTAGTTTATTAATTCAGTTGTGAAATGATGAAACGAGAATTTATTTTCGATGATTCTTGCAGAATAAAATTAAAGAAAATAAACTCTTCTCGTTTCTCGCCTTTTCACAACTGAATTAATTCAAATAAATAAAATATCCTCACGATGGGCCTCAAGTGATGAAAAAACGATAATTAATAGAAAATATAAGTATCAAATTATCGCACATAAAATTATATTTAAATACCGTTTTTTGTTTCGCGTTAAAAACGATTTAATTAGCACTGCAATTAAAATGTGAAAGCGAAAAAAAATAATTATTTAAAAAAACGAAAAAAATTAAGGAATTATATGAATGAATTGCAATTATAATCGGATAATCTTTCCCATGGCTGTGCAAAACGGACTTGACGTACCCCCTGGTGTCTAGTGGTCCTTAATCATTCTAATAATTAAATTAAAATTTAATAAAAAATTAATAATCAATGAATAAATAAATTCATCGACATACGTTACCTCATAATTCCTAGGAGCAAAATAAAATTTATGCTTATTCTTTTTTTTACATTAAAAATGAATTATTTAAAATAATTAAGAAATATCATTTGTTCTGTAAATATTGGAGAAAAAATATATAATACGCTATTATCGTAAATTTTCCATTATTTCATCCTTCAATTCAAAATAAACCAAAAAATTTTAATTAATTGAATCAGTTATTTATTATATTTGCTGATATCTTTACATTCATTGTAAATTATTATTCGTTAAAAAAAAGAATGAATTCACCTTTTTTTCCTCCCAAATTGACTTTATACAGATGATAATTAATTGAATTATTATTTTTTTCAAGTAATGAAGGAAATATATAATAAAAAATTATGCCAATCAATTTGAATAAAATTGAGGCAGAATAATTACGTTAATTAACAAGAATTCAATGGCAAAGAGGTGAAATGAAATGAGTTTATTAATTTTTTTAATTCAGCATTCATTAAATATCTCGGAATCTAATAGAAATACAAAAAAAATTGTATCTCACTTATTTTCCAAGTCATTTAAGAAATTAACAAAAAAATAAACTTGACTCACTACATTTTTACTCTTCACAACTGACTTTGAATTGAAATAAATTATTAACAAGTCTTTGATTGTTATTCAAGAATAATTAATGAATCATACCTAAATAAATACTTGTTCACTTGCTAAACTATCAGCAAATGGTGCAACAATGACACGTGTTGCGAAATAAAAAATCAGACCAAATGTTATCGATATTGGTAAGGCTGGAAGGGCTTTTTTGAAGATTGCTAGAAGAAGAAGGGTCAAACACAATCCAATGAGGATGGCAACGAAGCAAGCAAGTGTAGTATTCCAGTCTCCATAACTCGATGCCTTTCCTACAAGAACACTGTAAAATATGAAATCACCCAGACCAAGTTTGACTCCACGTTCTTCCTCAGGAACTGAGCTATGCGACTGATTTTGTGATTGTTGAACACGTGTTTCGCTTCTTCTTGGGACATCAACATCATCTCTGACTTGTAGAGCTCTTCTGGTACTTTGTTCGCCTGTAAAACAATTTAATTATTAAATAAAAAATAAAAATTCACAGAATTTAAAGACATTTTTAATAATATTTTTACCATGATTGTCAACCCATTCTGAAGTAAATCCACCTTCCTCGCCTTCTCCAGCATTATTACCCTGATTCTGTGTTTGTGCACGAGCTGGTGATGCTATTCCCTCACCAGCAACATTATCACCACTTGCCATTGTAGCGGCTCCAACATATCCAGCATATGTTATAGTAAAACTGTACAAAATCGTTGATGAATAGATGAGGGCTGGAAAAATTGGCTCATTTCGTTCTTGTGCAGTCTCGACGAGAATTCTGAGGGGTCCCTTGGGTGTCAGGACAGCAATCAAGTCTGAAAAAAGCCCAAAATCATGAAGATATGCCGAAATCAAGAAAGGTGCCTCTGAATCAAACACATTCTGAATGATTATGAATGTCAAACTGACATTTATAAACGCAGAGATTTTTAATTTTTTATATTTCTGTAATTTCCATCAAAAAAATTTTAATTACTTTCGTAATGAAAAATTTGGATTTTTAAATTTTTCATTAGTTTGAAAATTAATTTTTTTTTTTTTAACAATTTTGATTACTATTGTAATTAAAAATTTGACTGATGAAATTTTATAATTCTTTTTCTTATTCGAAATTTTGATTCTTTCTTACTTATTAATTGATTGGAATAATTAATTTTATAATAAAATCAACGCTACTATGTTTAATCTTCCCAAATATAAACGTCTTTCAGACCAAAATTTTTGAGTTGAGAGTGTTAACTAAATGTAACACAAATAAGAACTTATAATTTAATCCAATCTAAATGACGCTTATATGACATTTATAATTCAATTTAACTAATAAAAATGTTAATAAGTTTAATAAAGAAAATAATTATGAAATTCCATCAGTCAAATTTTAAATTACAATAGTAATCAAAATTGTTAAAAAAAAAAAATTAATTTTCAAACTAATGAAAAATTTAAAAATCCAAATTTTTCATTGAGAAAGTAATTAAAATTTTTTCGATGGAAATTACAGAAATGAAAAAAATTAAAGAATTAAAAATACGGATTTTTTTTGCCGATCTCTGAATAATATCCAAATGTTGACCAATTCTTTAGATTATTGAGAAACATGAATTCTTCAACGTTCATAAAGTCACTCCAACGTTTATAAATGTCAATTTGGCATTAATAACCATTTAAAGTGAATACAATTTATAGGCAGCTTCAGCTTAGATCAAACCGTACACCAACGTCTCAGCCCTAGCCATCCCCTTCTGGAATATCCCAGAATGCCCAATAATTCAGTAGTGAAGAGGTAAAACAAGATAAGTCTCTTTTTTTCTCATTAATTTTTTTGAAAATACCTTAAAAAATAACCGAGAAAGAGTAATTTTGCCCTAAAACTCTTTTGTAACTCTTGAAATTCTCTACAAAAACAGATGAAGTAATATCACCTTATCTCGCTTAGTTTCCGAGATATTTCCTTCGAAATGACCTCAAAGATAAGTCGATTTATCCTGTTTTACCTCTTCACTACTGAATTGACTCAAACTCACCCCAAATGCTGATGACAGCAAGAACAACCCAGGCAGTCCACTCCGGCAGATATTTGATAAAAACCAGTGCCATAAGAGCAGCAATAAATATCAAATAAGCCTGTTGCAATGCAAGTGGACCCTGCCAATGTATACAAATCATCCCAACAGCTCCAAAATTCCACAAAATAATAGCCAATGTTATTAAATCCATAGGTATATTGTATGCCTTCAGTATTTCCTCACAATACAGTGTTGTAAATATGAATAATAGCATCAAAGAGCTTATTATCAGCCATCCATGTATGACTTTGTAGAATCTGTATTTGTACAGAACAATTAATACAACAGTCATGCATACAATAACACCCATGAGAATCAATGAATTGGCAACAGCCTGCCAAACTTTTGTACTGGTATCAGCATCATCATCGTGAAATGGTGTATAAACGAGATAAACTCCTTTTTTCGTGTAAAATGTTATTGAACTTATTGTTGCAACAACAACCAGCATACAAAGTGATACTGGCACGAATAATTTGATAACATGGGCAGCTCCATATTTTAGTTCTTCTTCTTCGTCATCCAGTTGATAGCTATCAGGTTCATTTCCTTGGCTTCCTGATTGTCCAGGAATCCTTGATCCTTGGTAAAAGGCAGAGGATCCTGGAGTCTCTATTCTCACTTCTGGAAGTGTATCCACCTAAAAAAAAACCATTTTTTTTAATATTCATTGGATTTTAGGCAAAAAATGAATTTTTTCATTTTTTTTACTCACATCCTCATTGTTTGATGCCTTTGCACGTTTCTTCTTTCTTTCAGTTACCAATCCAGAACTGTCAGTTCTACTTTCAGCAACGTGTGCATCCATCAGACTCGTGTACTCGTCAGCAGAATCGAAGCTACTATCATCCATTCAAGTACTCAGCTGCTCCTTTTTAAATAAAAAGAATTTTATCAGTTTTAATGTGATACTAAAAACAGCAGACATCTGACAATTTTTTTATTGTTTGCAAATAAATAATATTTTAGAAGATAAAAAATATGCATATGTAGGAAATTCAAAAAATAAGCTCAAATTTTTTGAATTTTTGTTAAATAATAATTTAATTGTTTAAAAAAATTCAAAAAATAAGCTCAAATTTTTTGAATTTTTTAAATAATAATTTAATTGTTTAAAAAAATTCAAAAAATAAGCTCCAATTTTTTGAATTTTTGTTAAATAATAATTTAATTGTTTAAAAAAATGCAAAAAAATATTAGCTCAATTTTTAGATATTTTTAATAATAATTTATTTGTTTAAAAAAATGCAAAAAATTATAAGTTCAAATTTTCTGATTTTTTTTTGATAATTTGTTTGTTTAAAAAAATGCAAAAAATTGCCAGTGTGTTAATTTCATTGTCATTTTTCAATTATTATTTTTTTTTTTGCTTTTATCTGGGTTAGTCCAAGCTATGTGTCATCCCACTACTTCATTGCCAATATTTTTTCAACCAGAATTATTGTTAAGATAAAGAAAAAATCATGAATTACCTCAATTTTATCGATTATTACACAATTTTTGAATTATTTGACAGCATTATTTCATCTTGAAAGCCTTTTTCACAAGAATTATCGTAATTTTGGGGGTTGAAGATTTATTTGTGTTGTTGCTGGTGGAATGACGTCTATTTTTTGAGGTTATGTTGAGCTGCAAATATATACATATATATATCAAATATATCAATGAGCCAATAGAGGGAGTAAAGTGCATGGATTTCCCCTAAACCCAAAAAGTCTCATTCTCTAATAGATATCTCCAAAACCAATAGGTTTAGCGAAAAATGTCAAGACACCTTTTTCGTAGACAATTTAATTTCCTACAAAAAAGGTCTCTTCATAAATTACCCTAAACTCAATAGTTTCCAAGATATTTCCAAAAAACTAAAAAAGTTTTTTTTTTTTTTGAGTCGTGAAGTTTAAGCTGACCAAAAATGTCACTAGATGTCGTCAGTGATTCGTAAAAATTCCCCATACACTTCACAACTTCACAATTGTGTCATTTTCTGGTAAAACATTAGTTCTTATTCAATGTGTTTTCAGTCAAAGTGTTTGTGTGTTAATTAGCATCTCTTGCCAATAAATAAATTAATAAAATAAGACTATTTTCCCTCTCTCTCTCTCTTTTTTTCTCTGCTGCAGCAAAATTTTTAGTGAAAAAATCTGCAAATGGCCGTTCGTGATTATGAACTGTACAGTTGGGTAAAATACGTGAATTGTACAGGAACATTCATCAATACTTTTAATCTTCGAATTTTTGTGAATTCAGTGGTTTCAAATGAATCAAAAATTCGACAAAACGAATGACCAGGGTAAGCTTAAATAATCATTAATTAATTGAACAAATAAATTTATCAGTAATTTAATCGATTAAATTGGCTCAACATATATATTCTTCAAACTGCACTGACAAATAATGCAGTCGCCATTTTTTTTTATCTCATGCACAAATTTATTGCATCAACGAAATTATTCAGGGAATTTTATTTGTTCAATTGTTATTTTTGCAATAATTTTTGTATTTTTATTTAATCTTTTCTTTGCTTTTTACTCTCAATAATGTTTTTTTATTATCTCATGGACGAGCAATTGTTGTGTTTCATAATATGCTGCCATAACTTTTTTTTCATCCCCCTCCCCTTTTTCCCACCGAAATTCAAATTTCAGAGTTTGTCGAATCGTTTTATTTTTTAATTTTTATTTAATTTCAGATGATTTTGGAAGTTCTTTCTTATTTTTGTGTTATTTGATTTTTCTGGGAACGAGGAATGATTTATATATATATATACATATATATAGATATATATATCGCAGCTGGAGGTCGGTCGATGGATAATTTCAGGAGGGAAAACTGGAGCAAAATGGACCTATACCTCAAAATGATTCGAAATGTTTTTTTTTAGAACGAAGGCCTCTTCGAAAAAATCTCAAAAAATTCAGTAACACTCTCCACATATTGGAGCATCTTTTCAAATTTTTTCAGATTTTTCTAAGAAGTTTTTCACTCCGAAAAAAATTCATAAATCATGTTATCCTGGAGGTCAATTTTGCTCCAGTCTGTTCTACAACTGATTATCAAAGATTTCTCGTAAACGACGAGATTTAGGAGAATTTATGAAGAAACCTTTTTTTTAGGTCATGAAATTCTCTATAAAAAAGGTCTCTTGACATTTTTCTCTAAATCCACTCACTCCAGAGATATTCGCAAAAATCCCATGTAATTTTCTAATATAAAATTAATTAATTTTTTTTTTCATAAAAAATTTAAAATTCTTCAACTTTATCTGAATGAAATCAACGGATCAATTATTAATCCCATTATTTTTTTAACGATCCACACATAACAAGCAAACGAATTCGATCCTGCAAATTTTTACAAACATCCTATATATAGAAGGAAAAAAATAAGTTTCTATAGTTCGTAATAAGAATTAAGTCTACACCGTTGAATTTTTCGTGGAATTCGCCTGTAATCTTAACGAAGGACAACAGAAAAAAAGGAGAAATGAGAATAAAAAAAAAGGCGAAGGAAAACGCTGGCAGGCCAAGTTCAAGGCCATCGACATTGGCCCGTTTGGGTAGAGCCCTCTTCTCCTCTTGCTCCTTCTCCTCAGTGGAGGAGGCGATCAACATCGATGCTTTCTCATATATATATAACCCGCCCCACCCAAATATAGAGCACGATGATGTATGTGTAGCCACTATAAAACTAAAACCACCCTCTTCTCTGCATTATTATAACATATAGGGGAACGTGGGGCAAAATGGGGATTGTAATGAAAATATTGGATATGGATTTTTTTTGATGATTCCATCGGAAAGCTGAGGAAATTTTAGTCGAGAAACATGTGCTAGAATTAATTTTTTTCAATTTTTTGAGAATTCGATTTTTTCTGGGATTTTTGAGGGGTGAAACCCTTTCGATTTTTGAGCAAATCCAGTTTTTTGGGAATATCTCTGGTTCTAATGGTCGTAGCGACCTGGGACCGATTTCAAATGAAAGGTGAGATCATTTCCCATCGATTTATGGGGTTTCGAATTTAAAAATATCGATTTTTCAGATAGTTATGGGAATTTTTGTAAAAAATTATGATAATCGGTTGTTGTCCTATAACTATGTGAAAAATCGATATTTTTGAATCTAAAACCCCATGAATCGATGGGAAATGATCTCACCTTTCATTTAAAATCGGTCCCAGATCGCTACGACCAATAGAACCAGAGATATTTTCAAAAAACTGAATTTGCTCAGAAATCGAGAGCAATTAGCCTTTAATTCTGCTCCAAAATGACAAAATTTTAAAAAATTCCCAAAAATCAATTCAGGCACATGTTTTCCATCGCAAATTTCCTCAGCTTTTCAATGGAATCATCCAAAAAATGCAATCTCGAATATTTCCATGAATTTCAAGCATTTCTAATTATAGAAAAGATAAAATTCCCTTTAATTCTCCCCTGGCCTTTTTGAGGGTAAAAAGCCTTTCGATTTTTGAGCAAATTCAGTTTTTTGGGAATATCTCTGGTTCTATTGGTTGTAGCGACCTGGGACCGATTTTAAATGAAAGGTGAGATCATTTCCCATCGATTTATGGGGTTTTGAATTCAAAAATATCGATTTTTCAGATAGTTATGGGGATTTTTGTAAAAAATTATGATAATCGGTTTTTGTTCTATAACTATGTGAAAAATCGATATTTTTGAATCCAAAACCCCATGAATCGATGGGAAATGATCTCACCTTTCATTTAAAATCGGTCCCAGGTCGCTACGACCAATAGAACCAGAGATATTCCCAAAAAACTGAATTTGCTCCAAAATCAAAAGGTTTTTACCCCTCAAAAATCCCAGAAAAAATCGAATTCTCAAAAAATTGAAAAAAATTAATTCTCGCACATGTTTCTCGACTAAAATTTCCTCAGCTTTTCGATGGAATCATTAAAAAAAATCCATCTCCAATATTTTCATTCATTTAAAGATTTTTTCACAATATATGCATAATAACTCATTATAAATCATTATAAATCATTCAAAAATCAATTATTTTCCCGCCAAAACCCCATAAACTCATGGGAAATGAGCTCACTTTCCACCCCCATTCGGAATTTTTCCCCTACGACAAATAGAACCCGAGATATTCCCAAAAGTATGATTTTTTTCAAAAATCGAAAGCAATCAGCCTTCAATTCTGCTCCAAAATGATTAGAAACACAAAAGGGCGCAAGTGCTATCCTTATCCACAGGCCTTACGGCCCCTATAACTCCAAAACGACCATATATACATATATATATGATACATTGTGTCACAGCAACACAAGACAGGGAGAATACCGGCGATGGCACACAGTCGTGCACGATCCGTCAAGGCGTAAACATCGGAAAAAAAACCCCCGTTATCAAAAAACGTGAAATAAAAAGGCACTGTCATGTGCGCGTGCGCCAAACCGACCCGCTCAACACCCTAATTTTTTTCATTCCTTTTATTTTCGCTCTTTAAAGAAGAAAAATCTTCACGTGAAATAATTTTTGCTAAATTACACGAATGGATGAAATATTCTGAAGCAACAAAAAAATAGTAATATTAAATTTTTTATTAATTTCTCTTTTTGCAAAATTGCATTTGTTCCATTAAAGTGTACAAAGTATATAAATGTATCTTCAAGTGTTAAACGAAAAGGTGATATTCTCATTTATATGTATTTTTTTTAATAAATTGTTTTTTTTTCTGGTAATGGTTAGAGAGTAAAAAAAAAGGGTGAAATGTACGACAACACGGCCATGGATGCCTGGATTTACGATGTGGTAGGTGCAACAAAAGCAAGACACACAAAAAAAAACCTATCTTTCGTTTAATCGCTTTATTATTGTCTTTTTTTTTGAAAAAACAAAATATTGGAGATCAATTCGTTTTTTGTGCCAAGATTTTTCGTTACGTAATTAGTTAGGAGAGAGTGGAGCAAAATGGACCTAGATGAGATGACTCGAGGTTTTTTAAAAAAGCGGCGGCTGCTCCAAAAAATCTGAAAAAATTCACGAACAATGTAGACATGTTGGAGGATTTTCTCAAATTTTTTCAGATTTTTTCGTCAAGTCCTTCATGACGAAAAAAATTCCTCAATCATGTTTTCAAAGATGAGATGACTCGAGGTTTTTTAAAAAAGCAGCGGTTGCTCCAAAAAATCTGAAAAAATTCACGAACAATATAGACATGTTAGAGGATTTTCTCAAATTTTTTCAGATTTTTTCGTCGAGTACTTCATTACGAAAAAAATTCCTCAATCATGTTAACATGATGGTCCATTTTGCCCTACTTTTTACTATGTTTTTTTTATTGGATGGGAAATAAACAGGGAGGAGGTGGAATTATTTCATTTTGTTATCATGGGTAATTGGGAATTATCCAATCAGCTGGCTACTGCTGTTGTACTGGATGTTCAATGAAGCTGAGGGGCAAAATGGGATATGGGTGAATTGGGTCGTTGGGAGTAGGTCGAAAAATCATTAGAATTTAATTTATTCCGAATATCTTGGAAATTTATGAGATTAAGATGAAATTTTTTTTTTAATTTTTTTTGTATAATTTCAATTTTTTTATAAAAATTGAATGTCTTGTGATTTTTCCCTAAAACCATCAATTTTCGAGATATTTAGGCAAAGAATTCCACAAATTTTCTTAGAATTCGCGATTTATTTTGAAGTTCTGCTCCAAAATGAGTTTTTGAGAGCTCCAAAAAATAGGCAATTATCAAAATTCGCCTATTTCCCTCAATTTTCGATATATTCTCAAAAAAAAAAAACAATTTTAGATTAAATTTTCATCTCAATTTGCTCCAAAATCGAATCCTAAATTTAAAAAAAAAGCATGGCCTTTTTTTGTTAATTTATATATGTTCTAAGTATGATATGGCATATATGTATATTATGTATACATATATAGGGGAGAATGGGGTAAAATGGACCTCTGCAACAACATAATTCAGGATTTTTTTTCGAAGGACTCGATGAAAAAATCTGAAAGAATTAGAGAAGATGCTCCAAAATGTTCTCATTTTTGTGTAATTTTTTCAATTTTTTTCATAAAGCTGCCTATTCTCTAGAAAATCCTAAATCTTTTTAACAAACATGTCCATTTTGCCCCACTTTCCCCTATATATATACACATATATATATATCACAAGATGACTTTTTGTGACCTGCAAAAAAAGGCAATTACCAAAAATCGCTTATTTCCCTCAATTTCCGAAATATTCTCAAAAAACTAAATTTTCATCTCGATTTGCTCCAAAATCGAATATATATCATAATAAGGATTACAGCATCTCATATTCATCAAAACTTTTCTAATCCTTTCTCTTCTCGTCTCCAAAAAAACTTAAGTCTCATACACTCGGGCAATTTCAATTCGGCCATGAAAAAGTTCTGATTTTTTCCCAAATAAAGGGAGAAAAAAAAAAGAAAAAAGAAGAGACGAATGCGTGAAAAAAAACAAGGCGATGGGAGTTGAAAAAGTATTGTGCGCGAGAAGGGTGTACAGGCGAGAGCGAGAGGGGAAGTCAAGTTTAAGGCCACGAGACGTCCATGACGTCACTACAGGCTGCCGGGCCAGCCTTAACCTTGGGCAATATGTAACCAGACAGAATCCACCAATGCTTTATTTCACTTGAACGCATGGTGTAGATAAACACACTCACCATACACTGTTAATCTCGTGTGAAAACACGTATTTTTATTCGATAATATCAATAACAGTGATGAGCTTACTAAAAAAAAAAAAAAAAAAAAAAAAAAAAAAAAAAAATCATTATTTTTCTGTTTATTCACAAACTCAGTTTTTTTGAACGTGTTTTTGTGTCTCTACAGTCAAAAAAAGTTGAATTTTTGTATAAAATCGTTAATAACACAATTCATACGAGATAAAATTCTCAAATTTGATAAAGTGAATCTGCAAAGAATGCAATGAGAAATAAAATGAGTCTTAGAAACAAAAAATTAATTGAAAATTGGGAAATTTTCTGTGCTTTTTACATTTCTTCATTTTTTTAAGTTTTGAAGGAATTTTTCAAAATCACAGGAAATTTTACAGTTTTCAAGCAATTTCTTGTTTCTAGGACTTATTTTATCTGTCGTTACATTCTTTACAGATTTACTTCATCAAATTTGAGGGTTTTATCTCGTTTAAATTGTGTTATTAACGATTTTATACAAAAAATTGACAGAAAAACACCTTAATCCACAATTTTTTTGAAATTCATCAATTTTAAAGACGAGAACTGGTGTTTTCAGCGTGATATTGACGTTATCTCATCAATTTACAATCATCAATTATGAAAATATTCATAGATACATTTTAATAGTTACGAGATCTGTAAGCAGACACATTGTCTTTTGCCACAGTGTGTCAAAGTGGAGGGATAATAATCGCGTAATTGAGCCAATGCACGAACATTTCCGAATGACCTCGACATGCACACACAGACACACACACACACACATTGGCTACACTCATCATTTGGAAAAAAAAGGCAAAAAAATCCATAATCTTCGGTTCATCCGGTAATTCCCATCTTTTTTTCATTTCTTTTTTGGGAACAACTTCATTTTAAATTCATCCATTTTGTGTTGGATTGAGTGGGATGGATGATTTATGGAGCAAAAAATGCGTGACGTCATGACGATCCTCTGACGTTAGACATGATAGATCATATTGTCGTTAGAACCAAAGAGGCGTAAGTCCTCATGCTTATACGTAGCACTTACGCCCCTTTATTTCTAAGGATATAGCAGTGCCTTAGAACCAAAAGGGCGTAAGTGCACTTTATGAGCATGAATTTCAAGCCAATTTGTCTCCAAAATGATGAATTTCTGGGGATAACTGATCTGTTAAAGAAAATAAGAGCAAAAAGAAAGGTTATCATGAAAATTTCCTCTATTTTTCGTTAGATTTCGAGTGTTTTACGAATCTAGTCGGAAATGCCCGACCTTTAATGTCATTTTTTCCTTCAAATATCTCGGAAAATAATGGGAATAAAAGGATTTTCGTAATAACCTTTTTTGGAGCTCCCATTTTCCTCTGAAAAAAATGTTATTACGAAAATTCCGTCATCTCCATTATTTAACGAGATATTCCCAAAAAAAAACTGAACTGGAGAGCGAGTGGAGGAAGATGTGATGTCTTTTTCCACTTGTCAGGGAATTTTCCCCTGCGAGCGCTCGGATTGGCTGGAACTGGCGAGGCGCCTCTCTCATTGGCCACATCCTCGTCCAATCAGGGCTCTTCGTGACGCCCAGCGAAACAGTCGCGTGAAATTGACCAATTAAAAGCCATGATTCATTCTGATAAAGAAAATCCACAAAAAATTCAACATTGATCAAGATTTTTTGAGGTTATTTATTCTCTTCGATGATGATATTTGTTATTGAAACAGTTGATTGTTGGGATGAAAGAGTAGGAAGAACACCCACGCAAAGAAACTTTTAGTTATTTCAATGAAAAATCAGAGAAAAGCTTTTCTCTTTAATAAAATCATGATTATCGGGATGCTCTTTGAATTGTTGATTCTATCCTTCTTCTCTTCTACAAGAAAAAAAAATATAGGGGAAGGTGGGGCAATACGGACATAGTATTATTAAAATGAAAATGATGTCTTGAGCCTCGAAGCGCAAGAAAATCTATATGAAAGAAAAATAGCAATCTATAATTGCTATTTGCTATAATTCCTATAATCTATAATTGCTTTCCTAAACTCCCCTAAACTATTCCCAAACATTTAGGATTAGTTAGAATTTGGGCTGAGCCCGGCTGAGCCTGAATTCTAACTAATCCTAAACGTTTGGGAATAGTTGAGGGAAGTTGAGAAAAGCATTTATAGATTGCTATTTTTGATTATATAGCCTGGCTGAGCCTGGCTGAGCCTAGGCGGAGCCTGGCTGAGCCTAGGCGGAGCCTGGCTGAGCCTGGCCGAGCCTGGCCGAGCCTTGTTGAGCCTGAATTCTAACTAATCCTAAATTCTGCTATCTCTGATAGCTATTTCTGCTATCTATACATAAATCGTCGACTCAGAGTCAAAGAGGCGTAAGTCCTGTGTATAAGCATAGCACTTACGCCCCTTTAATTCTAAGCCAACGATATATATTTCTTGCAAAAACAGTGGAAGCTGGACAAAGGATCGAAGTGAATTGTTTACATCGAATAAATTTCAAAAATGCAAAGAAAAAAAAGTGGAATGATTGAAGAGTGAATAGGAGCTTTGTGTCTCTCTGTATTGGCCAAAAAAATATATATTTGAGAAAAGCGAGAGTGGGATATCGTGACGCACTGACACACGCAGTCCCTGTCTGCCCATATTGATCGAACTGATTTTTTTTTCTTTCGCCACACATTTATTTTTAATTATATTTTAGTTTCATGGGAAATTTGAAGATTGTAAATAACAATAGTAAAAGATTGTCAATTTTCGATGTTTCGCTTATTATTCAAACTTCCTTAGGCTCTTGAAATTTTTTCAGGATTTAGTCATGTTAATTCTAGATAGTTTCATGTTGAGGACCAAAAACATTGCACAATTATTTAATACAACAAATACACAATATATAACTTTATATAAATTTATTTAAATATTTTTAAAAATAATTGCATAACAAAGGAATCAATCATTAATTAGTTAATTTTGATGTTGGATCATAAAAATTGAGAAATTGTATAAATTAAAGAATTAAAAAATCAAGTTTTTGAGCGATTTGCTTCGATAATAAGATGATTTCAGTAGCAAAGTGGTAAAGGGAGTTAAGTCATATAGGATAACCATATATACTTAACTCCCTTTACCACTTCGCTACTGATTTTATCTTGAAAATCTCAACTTTTTAATTAACGAAATTTATTCATCTACGATTATTTCATTCGCATTACCTAAAATGCAAAATAAGAGAGGCCATGCTAATCTTCTCTGTATCGTTCCAATTTTAGTATATATATACTGCCGAAGCAAGTACTCCAAAATAAGAGGAAAAAAAAGAGCCTCCAAAGAATTTCATTGATAAGAAATTCAAGACATTGGGTAAGGTTAGGCACTCGATTTAATATTTATCGCAAAAAAATGCGATTATCAATTCATCAAGTGACCTTCAATCTTTAATTACAAGGAAAAAAAAAGATACATAATCACCGAAATCGATGCACGACTCAACACAAATTACCGAAAAAATTCATTATCAATTGGTAATACAATCCAATTATCCTCTCTCTCTTTCTCTCATTCTTTTTCCTTTACCTTACATAATCGACCTGTTTTGAAAAACAAGTCAACGGTAGCTAACACTAAGTGAGTATGTTACTGGGACCTTGAAAGAATTTTTTTTTCGATACACACAAACGAGAGAGAGAGAGAAAGAGAGAGAGAGAGAGAGGAGCTCGTGAGCACCGGAAGCTGAGAAGAGAAACAGGAGAAGACACTGATGTTGTATATATATACACAGACGTATCATTTTTTTTTCTCTTTTTTCCTTCTCTTTTTATGTACAAAAGGAGATAACACAAATTATTCCAGTACAAATATTTTTTTTTTTTTTTTGAAAAGTCAATGTTGAATCATTGATGCATTTCATCCTAAAATATCGTCCATTTTTGAGAATATATCGTCATCTTAGCCAGAAAAGGGCCTAAGTCCTAAGTATAAGCATAGGACTTACGCCCTTTTGTTTCCAAAGTGTCGATATTTCAAAATTTAGAGATATAACCACCTTAGAAACAAAGGGGCGTAAGTCCTGTGCTTATAAACAGGACTTACGCCCCCTTTTTCTTAAAACGACGATATTTCACTCATAAATTTTGAAAAAATTTCGAAATGAATTTTCGAAAAATGACGTATTTCCAAAAAAGATTTTGAGATATTCTGAAAAAAATAAATTGTAAATTTACATTTTTTAAATGTCAATTTGCAGAATTTACGCAAATTCTTCTATTCTACTTGCTGAATGGAGTAATTTGCTGTCAGTGAATGCTGGTAATTTGAAAAAACCCGCCAAAAAAAAAGGAAATTCAAATTTTACTCTTTAATTCTCATCTTTCAAACTCAACTGGAAAGTCAAGGGGTATTTTTGTACATGCAAATTTCATCACAATTTTTTTTCTTTCCCCCCTTCTTCTTTTTTTTTTTGCTTTTATGATACGTTCCATTTGTCGGGGATCCACAGACATGAGTTGGAAGGCGTAGATTTCAAGGCCAATCTGATGGAGCTCGGCAAATTTCGTTGTAACTCGGCTTTTGGCATCTAAAATTGCGATGGCGCGCTTGTGTGTACATGGCCTTCGTTAAATCGTATCGGCTCACTCTTAGAAAAGCCAAGTTCAAGGCTAACCAGACGTTATTTCTTCTGCTTCTCACTCTCTCTTTTTTATCATTATTATCATCATTATTGCTAATATTACGACTTTTTTTTTATCCACCTTTTCACCGACATCTTCAAAAAAAAAAAAAAAAAAAAAAAAAAATCTTCCCAAACGAGGGGGAATTCTTCTTTAAAAAATCTTTTTTTGCAAAATGAGATCAAGTATTCAACTTACGCAACTTCTTCTCCGTTACTTTCATTTCTTATAACACCTCATCATCTGCAGAGAATTAATTAACAAGAGATGAACTTAAGAATGCATCATTAATGCGATAAAAAGCACTTTTTTATGAGAAAAATCATGATTTTTTAAAGTTACTCATTCATTTTTTTGATTTTGTATTATATCGTCACCTTGGAAACAAAAAGGCGTAAGTCCTGTGTATAAGCATAGCACTTACGCCCCTTTATTTATAAGGTGACGATATAAAACATTGGGGAGAGTGGGGCAAAATGGACCACCGTATCGAGATTATTAAGGATTTTTTTTTGAAGTGAAGGACTTGATGGAAAAATCTGAAAAAATTTGAGAAGATGCTCCAATATGTGAACATTGTTGTGTAATTTTTTCAGATTTTTTCATGAAGCTGCGTATTTCCAAAAAAATTCCGACTAAAAAGTACAAAAAGTACAAATTTTTGAACACATTGTACAAAAAGTACTTGTTTTCATAATAAATTTAAAATTAATTTTGTTTTTTTACTGGAAAAGAAAAGGAAAATTGTTTTTTTGGTTTGAGATTTGAATAATTAATGTAATTACGTTTTTTAAGAGGAAAGTTGGTGATAAAATGTCAGTTATCACACAATTTTTGCTATCTTTCTTATATCACACGATGTTTAACAAAAACTGATAACGATAGTGACATTGAATTTTTTTTTAGGCACTTTTAATTAATGAAAAATGAAGAGGAAAAAATTTCGGGGGATAATTGAAATGTTTTATTCAATGATAAGGCTTTTAGAAATTACTTCTAATGGAATAATTGGACAATGTCATGGATCATTTTATTGGTTCAATGAACAGAAAGAGAGAGAATTAGTAAAGAAGCGATAAAATTATGATTTTCCATTTTTTATGACCGTAATAACGTTTTTTTAGATGAAAATCAAAGCTGCAATAAAAGTCCGCATTTAAAAAAAAGTTAAATTTTTGTATAAAATCGTTAATAACACAATTCAAACGAGATAAAATTCTCAAATTTGATGAAGTGAATCTGTAAAAAATGTAATGAGAAATAAAATAAGTCCTAGAAACGAGAAATTGCTTGAAAACTGTAAAATTTTCTGTGATTTTGGAAAATTCCTTCAAAACTTGAAAAAATGAAGAAATGTAAAAAGCACAGAAAATTTTCCAATTTTCAATTAATTTTTTGTTTCTAAGACTTATTTTATTTTTCATTACATTCTTTGCAGATTCACTTCATCAAATTTGAGAATTTTATCTCGTATAAATTGTGTTGTTAACGATTTTATACAAAAATTCAACTTTTTTTTTACTGTAGAGACACAGAAACACGTTAAAATCTCTATATATCTCTCTCAAATTCCCATATAATCACGTTGAAATGATCTAGTTGTCCTCAACAACTAAAATATTAAAAAAAAAGCTCAAATCAACTGAATGTCCACAAGAAAATCAATAAAAATCATTGAAGTAGGTCAGTTTGACAATATTCTGCCACCTCTGTTGCATTTTTTAAAGCCAAAATGAAGAACTTACGTTCATGAATGAATAATTCAGTAGTAAAGTGGTAAAATGGGCATCCAAATACTCCACATTTACTATTCTCTAAATATAGGGGGAACGTGGGGCGAAATGGACATTGTAATGAAACAGTGGGAGATAGATTTTTTTTGATGATTCCATCGAAAAGCTGAGGAAATTTTGGTCGAAAAACATGTGCCGGAATTAATTTTTTTCAATTTTTTGAGAATTCTATTTTTTCTGGCATTTTTGAGGGGTAAAACCTTTCGATTTTTGAGAAAATTCAGTTTTTTGGGAATATCTCTGGTTCTATTGGTTGTAGCGACCTGGGACCGATTTTAAATGAAAGATGAGATCATTTCCCATCGATTTATGGGGTTTTGAATTCAAAAATATCGATTTTTCAGATAGTTATGGGGATTTTTGTAAAAAATTATGATCATCGGTTTTTGTCCTATAACTATGTGAAAAATCGATATTTTTAAATCCAAAACCCCATGAATCGATGGGAAATGATCTCACCTTTCATTTAAAATCGGTCCCAGGTCGCTACGACCAATAGAACCAGAGATATTCCCAAAAAACTGAATTTGCTCAAAAATCGAAAGGCTTTTTACCCCTCAAAAATCCCAGAAAAAATCGAATTCTCAAAAAATTGAAAAAAATTAATTCTGGCACATGTTTCTCGACCAAAATTTCCTCAGCTTTTCGATGGAATCATTAAAAAAAATCCATCCCCAATATTTTCATTCATTTAAAGATTTTTTCATAATATATGCATGAAAAACTCAAATGTCTCCAAAATTAGAAACAATTAGATTTTTAGAAAATTTAGTGAATCATTTTTTACAGGCAATTAAATTTTCTTTTAATTTTTCCCAAGTCCAGCAGTTCTCATAAAAAATCATAGCATTTTCATAAAAAAACTAAAAATTTCGACTTCGTAAATTCAGAAAAAGAAGATTTATTTTCTCTCATTCTTTTTCCTTCGAATATTTTTCAAAGTCATCGTTTCTCTAAATAGTTATTGTTAGGATTCTCAAATAAAAAAAAAAAATTTTGTTATTTCAAGGATAAAAAGATAAGAAAATAAGAAAAATGAATGGGAATAAAGTGTTTTTTTCCCATCAATGAATGAAAGTATCATCAATAATCGTCCAAATTTCTTATAAAAAAAGCGAGACACTATCATTAGACACTTAACATTTTTTTTTATTTTTTTATTTTATTACACTTGACATTTTATACAATTTTGTAAATCAAGTTATTATCCAGGGTCAAGGACAATTAAATTCCCCTTTATTTATGTAGACAAAATTGTATGTTTAATTAATAGTTTATAATTGACACCAATGACTGATATGGTTGTGAATTGCATTAATTTTTCATTTTCATTGTTGTCTGGCTATGTTTGGAGGATAGTGAAGGCCCAAGTAATGACATATGTTATATACACAGTTAAAAATTCTTTGGTAGTCAGTTCTAAAAATGTTTTCAACTTGCTTTCCAATTTAAAAATAGTTAACGCTTGAGTAAAAAATACATGAATGCACATACACAAACACACAAGTTTTCATGATTTATTTATTTATTTACAGGAAAAATAATAAATCTATTATTCGTCATATTTCGTCAATTAGTGAAGAATTTTCGCGATTTTTTCGGTTTTTCGCGTCAATTTGTTTATGATTTGTTTCAGGGAAATGATGAAGGAAATGGTGAATTGAATTTCTCAAAATGCCTTTTTATACAGAATTTAATAAGCTACAAAAAAGCTCTCTTCATAAATTTTCCTAAATCCACTCATTTCGAAGATATTTAATAAAATTGAAAAAAAAAAAATTTATTCATGAAAATTTACATTTTCAGAAGGAAAAAAAATTGAAGATTCAATAATTATGCGTCTCATAATTAATCCTATGTGTCGAAACATAGAATTAAATATGAAAAAAACCATATAATTATGTATATATATGTATAAACGGTCTGATACTTGAATGACTTTAAATTATACGTTGTGATCGAAATATATTGATCAATTAATAATGAATTTTTTTATTGCAGGTCTGTATGATGTCTGGTAATGCTACAGAAAATATGATAACGAGTAACAGAACATTACCAAGTATAAAACAGGAAGTGGAAAATCCAACCACGCCAAGTCAAAATTATCACCAAGCCTGTTCACCAAGTACAACGATTCAGCCTCAAGAGGTAATGCTTGAGTCAAGAATGAAAACGAGTCGAGAGATTCGTTGAAATATTTCATTTTATTTTTTTCTTCTTTTTTTTGCATTTTTAAAAAGAAATAACATGAATTTCAGGTAATGATAAAGATGGATATGGCTGAATATAATGGTGGAAGAACGAGTCCTGGTAGTCCAGAGATGCAGCACTGTTCTTCAACAACACAGCCACTGGGAACTCCAGAGGTAAAAGGAAAAGAATTAATTTTATTTAATTATGATAGGGGAAGGTGGGGCAAAATGGACATTAGAGGTAAAATGGACACATCTAGATTTTTAGGCGAATATTATGGAAAACTCTTGGAATTGATAGAAATATTGGCGGTAGATTGTTTTTCATAATTTCATTGGAAAGCTGAGGAAATTTTAGGCGGGAAACAAGCGCCGGAGTTAATTTTTTTGAATTTTTGGCGATTTTGACTCTTTTGAGGTTTTTAGAGGGGTAAAAGCCTTCCTTTTTTTGAAAATTCCCAGTTTTTTGAGAATATCTTCGGTTCTATTTGTCGTAGCGTAAAAATTTCGACAGGAGGTGAAAGATAAGATCATTTGCCATCGATTCATAGGATTTTCAATTTGAAAATATCGATTTTTAAGGTATTTATGGGGATTTTTGTGAAACAGTTTTGTGAAACAGTTTTTGGCCTATAACTATCCCAAAAATTGATATTTTTGAATTCAAAACCCCATAAACCGATGGGAAATGAGCTCACCTTTCATTTAAGACCAACCTCGAATTGCTACGACCAATAGAACCCGAGATATTTCAAAAAAACTGAAAATTTTCAAAAAAGAAAAGGCTTTTACCCCTCAAAAATGCCGACAAGTATCGGATTTTCAAAAAAATCTAAAAAAATACATTTGACACTTGTTTTTCAGCTAAAATTTCCTCAGCTTTTCAGTAGAATCATCAAAAAAAATCCATCTTCAACCGTTTCATTACAGTGTCCATTTTGCCCCACCCTCCCCTATATTTGATATTTAAGATTTATTAATTAAACTCCTAATTAGAGAGCCCATCAGAGCCATTCAAGCAGTAAAAATCACATTAAAACATGAGTTATCACATTGAATTAGCAAAATAATCTTACATATTGCATTGAAATTTGCATAAAAAGCAAAGCAAAAAAGGTAAAAAGGTATCACAGATTAAATAAAAGTTCTTTACTACATAGCTAATTAAATTTGCATCTAAAAAGTGACATCAAACCATAATTTTCTCAATTATGGAAACTTATTAACATAAAAAAGCGAATATTTGGGTTTTAGAAAATTATTCAAAGCATTTTTTCTAGAATTAATGAATTTCTCGACAAAAAAGATTTTTTTCATGAAATAAAAGAATTTACGAAAAATGATAAAGAAGAAAGTTTAATAAATTTTTTATTTTTATTTCCAGGGAGTTATTAAAGAAGAAGACATAGTACCCAGACGATTGTGTTTAGTCTGTGGTGATGTTGCCAGTGGTTTCCATTACGGAGTTGCCTCTTGCGAGGCATGCAAGGCATTTTTTAAAAGAACAATACAAGGTAAAGAATATCGATAATTCTTCGAATATACTTAAAAATTCTCATGATACACTGGCAGATAGCACCAATTGATAGTATCATGATTGTCCTTCAAATTCTCATTTATTCACGTTTTTCACGTTTTTTATCTCAGAATATCAATATTATATTCAAGGGAAGGTGGGGTAAAGTAGATATCAAGGGTAAAATGGATAAATTGCATGAAATCACTCGAAATGTTAGAGATAGCATATTTTTTACGATTTCATTGTCAAGTTGAGGGAAAATCAAGTAAAAACATGAGTCATGAATGATTTTTTCGAAAAATTTAATTTTTTCGATTTTTTGGAAACTTTATTTTTTTTCTGAAATCTTCGGTTTTAGTAGTCAGAGTATGAAAATTCGAAAAATAGGGGAAAAATGAGATCATTTGTCATCAAATTATGTAGTTTTTGAAGGAATAAAATGTTTTTGGGTGAATTAAAGGTCACTTTGTGAATTAAACATATTTTCCTTCAAAATTACCTCGAGAACAAATGAAAATTAATTAAAAACCCCTCAAATTAATGGGAAATGAGCTCATTTCTCACCTCAAATCGAAAGTTTTAAGCTACTAATTATTAAAACCAAAAATTTTCCCAAAAAATCTTTTTTATTCTCAAAAATCGAAAGAGTTTGACCCTTAATTTTCATTTAAAATGATAGAATTTCCAATAAAAAATCGAAAAATAATTTTCCAAACATGTTTTTCACGCAAAATTTCCTCAATTTTTCAATAAAATCATCGAAAAAATCAATTTCCAAATACTGTCCCTTTTATTAATTAAATTGACATCATTAGCTTAATAAATAAATCAAATTATACATATAGTGCTATCTGGAAAATGAACAAGAATGTAATAATAAAATAGCAAGTAATTTTACAGGTAATATTGAATACACATGTCCAGCTAATGGTGAATGTGAAATAAATAAAAGAAGAAGAAAAGCATGTCAAGCATGTAGATTTCAAAAATGCTTGAGGCAAGGAATGCTGAAAGAGGGTGTACGATTGGATCGTGTAAGAGGAGGTAGACAAAAGTACAGAAGAGCTACAGATCCATATCTACCTGTTAAACCTGTAGTACTCGAAGGTTATTAAAATTTATTTATTTTAAATTATAATAAATAATTATTCAAAAGAAAAAAATAATAATTTTTTTCCCTCATTGTTGATAATTTAACAAAAGTCCACATTGAAAGTAAAAAAAAATAGAATTTACCCATTGCATGCTTTAAAAAAGAAAAAAACAATTAAATATCCTTAAAAACTAAATAATCATTGCTTTTTCAATGTTATCAAAACTTTTGTCGTTTACCTGTTTGTTTACATTGAATGTTTGAAGCCAACATGGGATTATCGGGATCCGGGGAGGTAACAAGTAAGTTGAGCTTTTTGTTATTTAGTTTTTGCATTTGAAATTCAAGTGGATTTGTGAGGAAAATGATTAGATTTTTTTTAAATAATAATTAAGATAAGACAAATCCAAAAATTAAATAATTACTGAGTTTTTTCACATTTTTCACATCATTGTTGTTTCATCAAAAAAATTTCACTTTTTTTTTTCGTTCAATTTTGTATTAAATTTAATTTTCTATTTCTACAGACAATAAAATGATTGAAGCACTGATTGCGTGTGAACCAGATACGTTACAAGTCTTCAATGTTGCACAAACATTAGACACAGATCAACGAGTACTGGGCCAATTATCGGATCTCTATGATCGTGAGCTCGTTGGAATTATTGGTAATGTAAATTAAATATTTGAATTTAATTCCCAAAATAGCGAAATGTGCAAAAATAAGAATATTGATTGATTGATTTATGAATTGATTTTTTCTATTTATAGGATGGGCAAAACAAATACCAGGATTTAGTGGTCTAGCATTGAATGACCAAATGCGATTATTACAAAGTACATGGGCTGAAATTTTAACATTCAGTTTGGCATGGAGAAGTGTTCCAAATAATGGAAGACTGAGATTTGCACAGGATTTTACGCTGGACGAGAGACTGGCAAGAGAATGCCACTGTACTGAGCTTTTTACTCATGTGAGTTGAGAAAAAATGAATTTTTCAAGATATTTACATAAGGGAAGGTGGGGCAAAATGGAGACATCTGAATTTTTAGGCGGATATTATGGAAAACTCTTGAAATTAATAGAAATATCGGCGGTAGATTGTTATTGATGATTTCATTGGAAAGCTGAGAAAATTTTAGGCGGGAAACAAGTGCCGGAATTAATTTTTTTGAATTTTTGGCGATTTTGACTATTTTGAGGCTTTTAGAGGAGTAAAACCCTTCCTTTTTTTGAAAATTTTTAGTTTTTTGAGAATATCTTCGGTTTTATTCGTCGTAGCGTGAAAATTCCGATGGGAGGTAAAACATGAGATCATTTGCCATCGATTCATAGGGTTTTCAATTCAAAAATATCGATTTTTAAGATATTTATGGGCATTTTTGTGGAACAGTTTTGTGAAACAGTTTTTGGCCTATAACTATCCTAAAAATTGATATTTTTGATTTCAAAACCCCATAAATCGATGGAAAATGAGCTCACCTTTCATTTGAGACCAACCCCGAATTGCTACGACCAATAGAACCCGAGATATTTGCAAAAAACTGAAAATTTTCAAAAAAGAGAAGGCTTTTACCCCTCAAAAATGCCGAAAAACATCGAATTTTCAAAAAAATCTAAAAAAATTCATCTGACACTCGTTTTCCAGCTGAAATTTCCTCAGCTTTTCAGTAGAATCATCAAAAAAAATCCATCTCCAACCGTTTCATTACAGTGTCCATTCTGCCCCACTCTCCCCTAATTTATCTGATATCTCGGGATAAAATGGCTCATTCAGATCTTTATTATGTAATGAGGAAAAAAGTAGATTATTTTGATGAGAATTTATCAAGAGATCTTTTCTGTAGCCTCTAAAATTCTCTAAAAAAAACAGAATCTACAAAATTCTCTTTAAATCCACTCATTAAAAAGATATCTATAGATAAATCTTTACAATGTAAATGCTTATCTTCTTTATCACTTTATTCATGAATGACTTTGTCAATAACTCATCAAAAGTTCACAAAAAGAAAGGAAAATTCACAAGAAAAAGGTCTCTTCATGAATTTTCTCATCCAAATTATTCTATAAAATAATGAATTTTTTTTTTTTTATGTTTCAGTGTATTCAAATAGTCGACAGAGTACAAAAATTAAGTCTCTCACGTGAAGAATTCTACATTTTAAAAGCCCTGATACTGACAAACAGTGATGTAAGACTAGATGAGCCACAATCATTGTATCGTTTTCGTGATACAATATTAAATTCATTGTCAGATTGTGTTACAGCAGTTAGACCAGGACAAACAATGCGTGCAACACAAAATATGTTTTTAATATTACCAAGTTTGAGACAAGCTGATAATATTGTACGTAGATTTTGGTCAAGTGTTTATAGAACCGGTAAAGTGCCAATGAATAAATTATTCGTTGAAATGTTGGAAGCTGCTGGTTATCGATGAGAGACAATTTATAAATAATTTTTTTTTTTTTATTGAAAGAAGAAAACACAGCAAGAGAAAAAAGGCGATAAGTGTGTATGTATGTGTGTGTGTGTGAAATAGTAAAGTTTTTATCAGTCGAGTGCTGAATGAAGAATATTTTTCAAGTGTAAAGAGAATTGAAAATTATTTTCGCAGAAGGAAAGAAGAAAAAAAGGGAAATAGTCACTGATAAAATGTAGTGAGAATTGTTTCAATTATTTCATTGATTTAAAATATTCAAATTTGATTAAATATGAAATAAATTAAACCTGGTACCCCATTTACAGGTACAAATAATTAATTCAATTAAAACTGCTGAAATAATAATGAATAATCAATGAGAATAATTGGAACAACGTCGATGGAGTTTTGTAGGATTAACGTACAAAGAAAATGTTTAATTAAGAGGAAGTAATCAGAGCCACTGATACCAGAGATTAATCAAGGGGTTTTTGTTGTTTTTTTTTTCTCGTAATTGAGAAATTTTAATCTTGAAGTTGATGGATTATTTCGACTCTAATTTCATTGATGAGAAAAGAAAACTCGTGATTTTTATTCATTTCAATGAAATTATAAAAATAAAAATCCATGAATTTCACTGAAAATGGAATTTAAAATTCAATTCACTGGAAAATGAGTTAATTGCCCAAATGGTTACCGTAATGTAAGTTATTTTTTTCATTCGATCTATAAAAAAGAAGAAATAATGTGTTTTTAGAGCTCTAATTCAAAATTTATGGCATCGCAATGACTGCCACATCAAAAAATGGAAAGAATAATATTTAAATTTGATGAAAAACGAGAAAAAGAAAGAAAGGAAATTAAAAATTAATAAGAAAGTTAATTATTTGTTATGTGCATTACGTTTACATCATCAGCAATGTGTTTCACTGTGCCATGTGAAACGTAAGAGAGTTTATTCAGGGATCTTATTATCTAATTATTGTTATTAAAGGAAAAAAAAGTAGAAAAATTAACAGATAGATCGTGTGTGGTGCATTCGTGGATTTTAAGAATTTTAAAATGTTAATTCCCGCTCTGAAAATCGATGGAAAAATGCAAAGAAAGTGCAATATTATTTTCTTTTTTTATTAATTAATTTTTAAATTAAAATTCAGTCTGTTAATTCAGGAGTGAAGTGATGAAATGGGATTTTAGGTGAAATAATTAATTAATATCCAAATTTCCTTTTTTTCATGCAATTCACTTCTGCGATTTTTCATTACAGAGAAAAAAAATATTTTTCACAACAATATTACGCCAGTGAACAACCACACAGGGTCACAAACCTCACAGTTTTTAAATAATGATAAGAGAATTAATAAAAAACTACCTAATTAATAATTTTCATGAGGAAACGAATGAAATGAATGGCTGTTGAGCCACGACGAATATTTCTTAGTAATTTTCATAGAATAGTTTTAATTACTCGGTTTCTTCTCTTTTTTTTTTAATTCATTGATAATTTAGTTTGAATCAATGTATTTTGTTATGCATATCCTCATTTTTTTAATCTTTGGTGGTGAAAAAGAAAGAATAATAAAAAATAGAGATGATCTATTGAACTGTGATACATCCGCACTACGACTGTGTACAATAAGCTGTTAATCTACGGCATTTATGAAAAAAAAAGAAGAATTAAAAGAAAATATATATATTTAATGTGAAATACCAGCACGTGTATCCACGAGTCAGCCTCGCTTATAAATACGCTTTGAAAGAGAGTTAAAAATCAAGGAAAATAATAGTAATACATAATAATATATGAAAGTTTTATTTACTATTTGCTTTCTGTCTAGAATTTAAAAAAAAATTATTTGTCACACACAATCTATTCATTCACATCAATTAATTAACATTCGTCGTGGTTGTAGAATCGTAGTCTCAGGGTCTTAATTAAATGAGGAAAAAGGGGAATAGTAGAATGAGATTTACGTGAATTTCATTTAGATTTTGGCGGTTTTTTTGAAAAATATCTTGGAATTTTTGGGAAATAGAGAATTTTATAAAAATTAAAAAATTTCTCTATTCCTAATTTTTTCTAAGATATTCTCTTAAAAACTGACGAAAATCCGACACTGTAAATTTAATAATTAGTTTTCACTAAGAAAAAATGTATGTGAAGGAGAAATTATCGTTAAAAATTTGGATGAAGTTAGTAATTAATAATACCCGAACGTTTAAAAAACAAAAAGAAATGAGAGTCAAATAAAATGAAGAAATAATAATAATATTAAGCAGAGGAACAAATAAACCGAAATGAATGTGAAAAAAAAGTAAATCATGTACAAATGATTAATTTGCATAAATTTTTTGGTGATTTATTTCTTAATCTCTAGTAAAACACGATTATTTACCATAAAAATAATGAAGCGGATGATTTTTCTTTTCAAATATTTCTTTACGCTTCAATATAGCTGCTGTCTCGAGACAACAATTGTTAATTATTTGTTCTTTTTCGTGGAATATTGTTTAAAATTAACAGCAGGCCTAAACAAAACGTGATATCTTCATATTAACAAGATAATATCACAGAGAATTTAAAGGAAATATTTTAAAATAAAAGGAAAAAAACAAAGATGAAACTGCAATAAAAGAAATATTCAAATTTGTCGACAAGTTTAAATACTTTGGCATTATATAAATAAAAAGAAAGAAATATTAACAAATATATATTATTTATCTACAAAAGGCCATTTCCATTGTGATTATCCATATTGTATGTTATATTTCCATTTTAACGTAGTAATTCATCTAAAAGTAATTTTTGATAAATACACATTAAGAGAGAAAATAATAGAGAGAAACAAAAAAGAAGAAACCATTGAATATAAAATGCGACCAGAAGAAATAAAATAATTTCACTCCAATATTACCTCACAAATAAATAAATAAGTGAAAAGAAAAAATGAAAAACATCACTAATTAATTATTATAATTCAAAAATAACGAAGCTTTATAAATGAAAAAAGAGAAGAAGAAAAATGATATTTGAAAGAGCACTTGCTGGGAGTGTACGTTGAAAACGAGATAGTTTGTGCGAGCTATGGGTACAAAATAAAATGCACACTGTGTGTAAATAATTATTATTTGTCTTATTGTTGCTATTAAATTAATCATTGAATTTGAATATTTTCCTCTTTTTGAAATTTTAGTATTAATGCTTTATCTTATGAAAATTGTTCGAAATCAGTAAAATTAATTGGGATGGAATTTTTCTGATGATTTCATTGGAAAGCTGAGAAAATTTACGATGGAAATCATATGTCGAATTGTATTATTTTGAATTTTTTAAAAATTCGATTTTTTGGTCAAGATTTGAAGGTAAAATTCTTTCTTTTCTTGAAAAAAATCACTTTTTTGAGTATATCTCTGGTTTTATTGGTCTTAGAGACTTGGGGTTGGTCTTAAATGAAAGATGAGATCATTTGCCATTAATTTCTATGGATTTTAGAAAAAAAATATCAATTTATAAGGTATTTATAAGACAAAAACTGATTTTTTCCAAAAATGCCTATAAATACCTCAAAAATCGATAAATTTTTACTCAAAACCCCATGAATCGATGGCAAATGATCTCACCTTTCATTTAAGACCAACCACAAGTCTTTAAGACCAATAAAACTAGAGAAATCCTCAAAAAAGTGAATTTTTTCAAAAAGAGCCAGGATTTTACCTTCAAATCTTGACTAAAAACCCGAATTTTTAAAAAATTCAAAAAAATACAGTTTGACACATGATTTCCATCGTAAATTTTCTCAGCTTTTCATCAAAATCCCTAAAAAAAATCCAGGTCAACTCGTTTCATCAAAAACATCAATTTTACTCCATTTCAAAAATTCATAATTCAAAAAGTGGCGCCAAATCATTGATAGTAACCGATTGGTCAGCTATTTCTCCACTTCCCCTCTCTCCCCACTCCAAAATAAGATGCGAGAGCATAGGGGAAGAATTTCGGAGAAATCACGTGACCACGTGTCTATAGCCACGTACAAAATCATTATGCAGTGCTCGTGCGACTTCATTCTCCCTCCATGAGCCAACGAAGAAAGACGTACAAATTATTATTATCTCAACAAAAGATAGGGAAGATGGGTAACTAGTCCGGAATCCGGCTTGCACACGCAAGTGTGCCTATACAACATATAAAAATGGAGTAAGTACTTGATTAAATCTAATTAATCAGAAAAAAATTTGAATTTTAATCGCATTTCATTCAATTTTATTTCATTCGCTCCACTTTGACCTGTTTAGTTCCATGTAGAACATCGCCGCCATTTTGTTTTTTGTGAAATCGTAAAAAAAACGATTATTTTCACTTTTTTAAGAATCAAATTTGAAACGCAAATATTTTCATTGTTATGCTAACACACAAGGAAGACAAATTATTATCATTTATTCATATCATTAAAAATCCACATTCTTTTCAACAACTGATAACGAAAGACGCTTTGGGTCGTGACGTCATTCCATGATTGCATCATGAAGAGTCATAGTTTCTTTAAAAATTTAAATTGCAACTTTTTGGAGACAAAATGAAGCTTATTTATTTTTTATTTAATAACAATACAATAGAATTGCTAATAATTGGAATTATTTGATGAATTTTTTTGGCGCGAAATTTGAAAAAGACCGTTTTTTTTAGAATTTTAAAGGCAATAAACAAGATTTTCTCTTAAATTCCTCTAAAATTGATACTTTTACCTTTTTTTCTATTGAAAAAATTCTTTAAATTTAAAAAAAAATTGATTATTTACTTATTTAATAACAATACAATAAAATTGCTAATAATGGGAATTATTTGATGAATTTTTTTGGCGCGAAATTTGAAGAAGACCGTTTTTTTAAGAATTTTAAAAGCAATAAACCCGATTTTCTGTTAAATTCCTTTAGAATCATCACTTTTACCTTATTTTCTATTGAAAAAATTCTTTAAATTTCTTTAAAAAATAATTATTTACTTAATTATATCAACAATTGTATTAAAAAACCCCTTTTCTTTTTTTTTAGGGCCAAAATGGCGCTCGCCACGAGCTACGTCTTTACGACGAAAAATCTATTTTCAAATTTATCAAAAGAAGAGACTACAAATTTGTTAAAAAAAGAGACAACAATCATAAAAAATGTCGATACAGGAAGACAACTGGTTGTGGAAAATGGAGCCACAGTCTCCATTTTCCTCAACAATTGATGATACTGATGATTACAATCTTTACTACGATGATAAAACATCATCATCATTAGATGAACCCACTGAAAAAGTATTGTACGATGAGACACCATCACGTGCACAAGTTGCAACAAAACTCTTGGAGGAATTGGATGAATACATAAAAGAAGGTAAAATCATGATTTTCCATATTAAATTGACTATTTCGTCAATTAAAGTCTCTAATTTAACAATAGCAATGGATAAATCTTCAAATTCTCTTTGTTCTCCACTTAAAATCTCCCATTTCCTCCAAATTTCGGAGATATTTCCCCGAAAAAGCTCGAAAATATCTATATATATAGATTAAAACCCCAAGAAAAGTCAAACAATGAAGTTGGCAACCTCTAAAACTCTAATAATTCACAATAAAATGTTAAAAAATAATAATAAAACAAAAAGAAGCAGGGAGAATGGCAAAATCTTGGAATAAAGAGGAGGGAAAGTCCAAAGATAAGTAAAAGCTGAGTTTGTGTGCACGGGTCAATGGAAAAAAAAGAGAAGAGAAATACAAGAAAAAAAACGTCACATATACGCGTGTTAAAACTCGTTTTCCTTTAAATCCCACCACCATTTAACAATCTATCCCCACTTAAATCATTCACACACATCTTCTCTCTTTTCCTCAGCCACCTTCAGTAATATTCCCAAGCAGCTAAGAGCAATCAGTTGAATCGTGTCAGTGCGAAGTAGTACACAGTCTTCATTTCGATTTCTCCATTCATTTTTTTGCGCTCGCATTTATCTTCAATTTGAAGCGAATTAAGTCGAGAAAAATAATTGATTATCTATCGATTTATTTATTGAAGTTCATCGAACGTCTGGAGGAAGCTTGAAAACTTGCATTTCGATTTATCGATCAGTAAAAACCGAAAAAAATTTTAAAAAACGAAATTATTGAATATTTAAAGGATTTTTATGAATAGAAAAATCGAATAATTAAGAAGAAAATTGAGGGATAAACGTGATACTGGCATCATTAAGGATAATAAGTGTTATAATTAATTCATCTAAATGTTGGAGAGTACTAATGTTATACAGTAGTATGCAGTTCGCGTATCATTACACGTGGAATCGCGAAATTATAGTGAATTCACAAAAATTAGTGAAAAGACGCTGACTATATCTGGTGTTATAAGAATATCATTTCTGTTTTTTTTTTCTAAAATAAATAATTGAATGTGTTTTATATTGTACAACGATTGGAGAGGCATATTATTCAAACGGCGCCAGGCTGACCTTGTACACAGTCGCACAACGAAGATAACCACCGACACAGACTAATACTAAAAAAAAAAGATTTTTTTAAAAGCCTTAACCGATCAAAATTATAATTTTTTCTACTTGAATCTAGGAATTTTTATATATAAGTCGCTAGGAATAGATTATAGATTAAAAAATAAAGCAATAATGTCTGCTGCCTGTTTTGCCGGTACGTTTATTCGTAAAATTCAATGAAATGATTTTATTTTTTAGGTAATTAATGATAAATTCAGTAGTGAAGAGGTAAAACAAGATAAGTCTCTTTTTTCTCATTAATTTTTTAGAAAATACCTTAAAAAATAACAAAAAAAGAGCAATTTTGCCCTTAAACTCTTTTGTAACTCTTGAAATTTCCTTCGAAAATGACCTCAAAGATAAGTCGATTTATCCTGTTTTTACCTCTTCACTACTGAATTTGTATCAATAATTGATGGAGGAGAGAGAAAATGGCTCATTGACCCCGCGACACAATTTTAAAATCATACTGGCTACTTCTACTCTCATTCCCCCTCTTTTTTTTTTAACACTAAGTTATTCTACTGCTTGTTCATTGTCTACTTGGTCATTTGAGAAGCAATGGAATTCTATTTGTGTGTTTATTCATCTTTATCTCGAATGTCTCAATTGTATTCAAGAGGAGATTATTCGATTTTACATTGTAGCATTTTTCTCATAAAATAACTTGGAAATTTCACTTTCTCATTGGTTTTTTGGGAGGAATTAAAAATTTCTCTCTATTTCCCTTGAAATGGAAAAAATTTCACTTTATCGTATTGTCAATTTATAGAAAAAGAGATTTTCATTAACATTTAGATGAAAAATTCATTAATTTTTTATCTCCCTTAAATTTCGATATTTATTAATAATTTATTGCGAACAATTTCGATTTTTCAACCTTTCGCTTCTGCAAATGTTTTAATGTAAAAGTTTGTTACAAATTTTTGCATGTTTACTATTTTTTTTTTTTCTATAATTTTTCCGTGTTGTTTTACTTATTCGTAATAAATTGATATTGCCTTCGATCGAGCGTGACAATGAACACCTATAACACATACACAAATACACACTTAGGACTGGTTTTTCTGCATTTAAAATCAATGCTTGGCACTGTCATAAAATAAAACTATAAATTGAAATTAGAGGGAAAAAATAAAAGGAAAAAAGGATAATGTAAACCTGATTTCAGGGATAAAAGTAAAGATATGCGAAATTGCTATTAACTGATAAAAGTAGTTGTGGGCTTGAGATTAAAATCTGTAGGAAAAGGACAATTAGAGATAAGCCCGAAATTTTTTGATAAAATCATTTAAAAAAGACTTTTTCTTCAAATTTTACGTAAATCTGATAATTTCTGAGATAGGGAAAAATGGGATAAAATGAAAACTTCAATTAAATAATAAGAAATTGACTTTTTCTGATGATTTCATTGAAAAGCTGAGAAAATTTGTATCGAAAAACATGTTTCAAAATTTTTTTTTCTCAATTTTGGGAAAATTTACTTTTTTACTCTTTTGAAAATCGAAAAAATTCACTTTTTCGGTGATATTTCCGGTTCTGTTGGTCACAGCGACTTGGGGTTGATCTCAAATGAAAGGTGAGCTCATTTCCCATCGATTTATGTGGTTCAAAATTTTTTTTAATCAATTTTTCAAATACTTATAGGCCGTTATTCTGAAAATCAGTTTTTGCCCTATAAGTACTTGAAAAAATTGATATTTTCCTTCTAAAACCCCATAAATTAATGGGAAATGAGCTCACCTTTCATTTAAGATCAACCCCAGATCGCTACGACCAATAGAACCAGAGATATTCCCAAAAACCTGAAATTTTTCAAAAAACAGAAGGATTTCACCTTCAAATTTCGCGCCAAAAGATGAAATTTTTGAAAAATTCAAAAAAATAACTTTCGACACATGATTTCCATGTGAAATTTCCTCAGCTTTTCAATGAAATCATCAAAAAAAATCTATCTCCAATATTTTCATCCATTTCGAGCAATTTTCACAGTATAAAATACCAAAACCAGCCCGTTTTACCCCATATTATCGTAATCGTAAAATTTTTATTGATTCAAGAGATTGTAAACAAATGTAAAAATAAATTAGGCCTCGTGCCTAGTGGTTAACCAGTGTGGTTTGACAAATGATAGTCAAAAAACCGGTTGTTAATACACATTATCCCAATATATATTCACCTGGAACTAAAGAACATGAGTATCAAATGAAAAATAACATAATATTACCTTCTCAATCCCTTTTTAATATTGAATTTCACATGAAATAGCCACGTAATTACATAAAATTACCAATTGTGTCCTTGATAAAAAATTTTCTCTCCATAAACAATAGCATTAATCACCCCCATTTCTATATATATATATTAATTAACTAGGCTAAATGAGATATGAATTTGCATTGCACAATTATTTGTAATTCTTTTACATGGGGTTGCGATCTTTCGATTATTCATCGAATCATTGTAAACTATTTTATACAAAATTTATCATTGTTTTTTTTTTTCTATCATCTCATTATTCTAAATAGTTTGAGAAAAATCAAGTCTCAGGGACGTTGTGATCTAGATTGAATTTTTTTAGTGATATTCTCGTTCGATTTGATAATAAATTTAAAATTTATTTGTGACGAACTTTATCAATGCGTTCTCGTTAATCAATTCAAAAATATCCAATCATTTTTTTTAAAGATTGAATATTTTTTTTAATAATTTTGAATTTTAAACGTAATTTTTGTTCATTAAAAAAAAAATTATTAAATTTTTTTGGACTGAATTTTTAAATTTGATAATTCATTTTTTTGTAGAGAATTTAAAAATCTAAAAAATAGTTTTTTTAATTAATTTTTCTTGAATGCAATGATTACAAAAATAATCAGGAAAGTAACTTGTTTTAATTAGATCGAATTATCTCCTTTGTTCAATTGATTATTAAATTATTCATAAATTAATTCAAATCCCCCAGATGATCACCTAATTGGATTGAACTGAGACATTCTTATTTATCTAAAGCTACCGGAGAATATGCATGAGATAATATTAAAAATTACCAGCCACTCCTATTCGCAATTCAATAACACAGTAAATTCAATACGTTTTTTTTATTTCTACTTTTTTTTTTGCAAGCAAAAAAAATCTTATTCCGCCTTCCGTGGTATAAATAATAATTGCGAATACCAACATATGTGGAAAAAAAATGACATAAGGCGTGTTGGCGAAAGGACATATGATTAATTAACATAATTCAGTACTAAAGTAGGAAAAATGAGATAACTCCAAAAAATTAAATGTAAAAGATTTAAAAAAAAGAAAAATCAGTTTTATTTAAAACAATTTTAAATTAACCAGAAATCTGGAAATTTGTAGATTTTGTGAGATTTTTGCCAAATTTTTCTGCAAATGCCTTGAAAACTGTTAAATTGACGAGAATTCATCAAAAGACCTTTTTTTTCAAAATTATGCATTTTATGAGAAAAAGTCTGCTGATAAATGCACTAAAATTGATCATTTTCGAGATATTTCCACTGCAATCTTCGACTTTTCGAGCTTAAAAACAGTCTCTCCTAAAATCCCCCTCATCCCAACAATTCCCCAGAAATTCCATAAATAAAAGTCTATTTTTACTGCAACTAAACTAACGAACTCCTAAATTTTTCAGAACCCTTCTCCGATTGGCTGGAGGAAAAGGTCGAGTTTCTCTTCGAGGACATCCCAAGTCCAGAATGTGGCCAGAACAAACCAACGATCTACTCAACCCCAGGAAAGCAAGAAACAACGCAGTTGTTGCTTCAAGAATTCGAGACAGTCCTGGGTGATGTTGAAGCATGTCACCAAATTTATCCATCAAACTCGAGCCTGACTCCACCACAAACGCCGCCACCATCACTGGATTCAGAGAAATTGTCCATTGACACCCAATTATTGGTGACCCTTCACCCTTTGCTCCAGATCGATTCAACAAATTCATTGACCGAAACAATTGCCGAAAATTCTGATCAACCAATCAAAACACCCTCGTACCTGCAGCAAATATCTGGCGGTTGGAACGCTGAAAATATATCATTGACCCTACCACTTGCCAACAATGTTGCAAGTGAATTGGCAGAAGTTGACGAGTATGTGCGTTCTTGTGCTGAAGACATGTCACCATCAACCCCATCAAGCTCATCAAATTCTTGTTATTCCTCTGAAGATTCAAACGACGATCCAGACTGGACAACCGTCAAATCAGCTCCATCGAAATTACGTAATCAGCGAATTGCGAAAAATCGTAGTGGCAGTCACAAGCCATACTCGCGTCCAACAGTCGAGGACAAGAAAGTTCGCAAAAAAGAGCAGAACAAAAATGCAGCAACGCGTTATCGCCAGAAGAAGAAACTCGAGATCAAGGAGATTGTTGGTGAAGAACAAGAATTGGCTGATTACAATGAAAAATTGCACGAGCAAGTCAAAGAATTGAAGAGAGAAGTTGGGTATTTGAAGGGTCTCATGCGTGATTTGTTCAAAGCCAAGGGTTTAATTAAGTAATATCATACACAGTAGATTGTAAAATGGTTTTTTATTAGGGGTGTGCGAATACCGAATCCAATAATTTGAAAATTCGAAATTATTCGAAAATATTAGAATTATTTGAAATTTTTGGAATAATTCGAAAATTTTCGAATTTTTCGAAAATTCGAATTGTTCGAAAATTCGAATTATTAAAAAATTCGAATTATTCCAAAATTTGAATTATCCAAGAAAATTCGAATTGTTTGAAAATTCGAATTATTCGAAAATTCGAATTATTCAAAAATTTGAATTATTCAAAAAAAAATCGAATTATTCGAGAATTCGAATTATTTAAAAATTTGAATTAATTCAAAAAAAATCGAATTATTCGAAAAAATTCGAATAATTCGAAAATTCGAAATATTCGAATTATTCGCACACCCCTATTTTTTATTAATTAAGCCATTAAAAATTATTTTCACTATTTTTCTAACAATTAGAATTACATTTTTTAGTAAAGTAGACAGAGTCAACTTGGTTTTTCGGGAATTGAGAATTAATAAACACAAGTTGACTATTTTTTTTCTTCCGTCTTTTTCTTAATTTTTAGTTTTTACTATTATTTCTTTGACGAGATTGAAATATCTCATTGTGTAATTACCCTTGGGGTTATCTTCGGTGCATTGACTACAGGGTCATCGTGGTTACCTGTAGCTATTAATAATTAATCAGTCGTGTATTTTAGATCTGTCGAGAAAGGGAAGAAGGGACACATCCGATTTTTTTTTCTTATTTCTTCTGTTTAACTATGAAATATTATTAAAATTTGTATATTAATCGATAGACACGTGGTATTCTCTCATCGTATTTTACACAGAGTCATGTGGGATCTCTGACGTCATCAATCTGTGTTTGACATATTTTTCTCTTTATGAAATTTAATCTGGAAGAATGTTTTGAGTTATTTTTTATGCAAATTCAAGAAGAAAGAGATATATATTTCATTCTTCTTGAATTTGCAGTGAATGGTGAAATTCCTGCGAGAGTCTCTTCATTCCAAAATTTTATTTTAATCCTTTGAATTTATACTAAAAAAAATATTCTTTTTTTTTCTTTAGTTTTTTTCATTATTCTGTACGTAATAACAATCATGTACTTGAATACAGTGTAATAAAGGAAATTAATGCAGTTGACGGTCGATTTTATTTAATTCGTCATCATCGACCGTCTCAATTTCTTTTGGGATCAATATTGCGCAAGAAATATTGGAGCAGCTGTGCAAATCAAATAAATTGGAGGAATTTTTAATAGTAAAAAAAGAGATAAGCTTAAAAAATTTGACGCAGTTTTGTCTTGGAAATTATCTCGAAAACTATTGATTTTATTTCGAAAGATTAAGAAAATTCTTTACAAAAAAAGTATTTTTATGATTTTTTCGACTAAACAATGGGCTTAAGATGAAAAATTCTCGTCTGCAGAATAGGTTTCCTGATAAAGTCTCCTAAAACCAATAGTTTCCTAGATATCCTAACAAATATAACGGTAATCGTTCAAGATTTATCAATTTATCATCCTTCCATTACTTTAAACATAAATATCTTCAAAACTAGTGGATTTATCGAAAAATCTAAAGAGATCATTTTCGAAGGAAATTTTCCGCTCCACAAAAACGCTCTCTTCTTGAATTCTCCCAAGCCTCATATCTTCCGAGTTATTCCAGAAATTAATCATGAAGAACCCATAAAATGAGAGATTCCTGAAAAATAATGAAGTACAGATCATCGACTGTGGAATGAACACAAAAGGATGGAAAAACAGTTACTCTAGAACACAACGAGAGATAAAAGAATAGAAAAAAAAAAAGAAATAACAACCACAACTATGAATTGAAGCATCCCCACCTGCAGCAAAACCACCTACCACAGAGTGGAAAAAATATAATGTGCACAGGCTGTGCCAAGTTAAATCCTCAAACGAGCTATGTGTATAGTTGTCTCATGGCCACCTTTCCCTCCAGTACGTGAAACAACATCGACAACTCTTGTGTGTGTCTGGTTAGTTTCTTTCCAGTTGTGCTTGACTGTCTACCAAAGCTAGCATATAATATAAAATAAATTCCTGCAGTTATTCATTTAATTTACATTTTTTTTTCAAATAAAGGAGTAAATGATTCTTCTTTAATTAAATTTTTTCGAATTTTTTTGAATTTTTTTTAACGATTTTGATATGATATCGATCATTAATCATCGATCATTTGATTACAAAAATTCCTAAATCCACGAAATAAAGAGAAAAAGAAAAGGAAAAAAGAGTAAGAATTTTTTACTATTTATTATTATTTTTTTTAAATTGTTGAATTTAATTTTTTGGAATAAAAACTAAACTTTGAAAGAATGTGACGATTCCACTTTTTATTTTTATTCCAGTAGAGTTACATAAGAACAGGAAACTTGAGAAATTGAGTAACTAAATTATTTTAAAAGTAGGGAAAGTCAATTTTCAAATTTAATGTATTTTTTTCTTATTTTAAATTATTTATAACTTTAATTAATTGAGGATCAATGATTTTTTTCGATTATTCCCATTTAATTCATCGGAAAATAATTCAAATGGCCATTTTTGGATTTACTGCGCAGAATCACTTGCGGGCATTAAAGTCTCCGAATTTATCGCTTCAAAAATTCAATTATTAGCTCGAAAAAGACATTAAAACTATCAAAATCTTGAAATATCTTTAATTTTAGCGCGAAAATGTGAAAAAAAGCACTGGAAAATGCTCGAATTTAACGAATTTTGAAGCAATAATCCTAAAAAACGCGCGAAAAATCGAATTTTTTGAAAAAAGGAACGTTTCAAGTTTTTAAAAAAACTATTAAAAGAAAAATTTATTAATTAAAATAAGGAATTTAATGAGTAATCGATTTTATAAATGTTTTTCTCGTTACGAAAACGTTGTGAATAAAAATAATAATGTTAACTTGACGTTTGAGGATGACTCAACTTTCTGAGAGAAGCGAAAGTACGTTGGCTACTATTTCCAAGATTGGTAATGAAGATAATTCCACCATTGTCTTCCTCAAAATACGTATTTGCCGGTAGTATTTAACGCGTTAAATAATGCGGGAATTATTTGAATTTACAGGAGTTATTTTTTTCTTTGATTTTGCTTGAAATTAAAGGATAATTAATCATTCGGCATTATTTGATGAGATGAGAGTGAAGCTGGAACGTTGGAAGATCATCGAAATTGAGGACAAGGCCTTGCGCAGGCGTACCTTAACCTTGCGCCTACGTTTTCGAATGAAATAATGATTTCGTGATTAAAATTAAATGTGTTTTTTTGTCTTTACAGGTAGATAATGCGTCACAGCGAGTATCAGATGCACAATGAGCCACATCGGGCTTATTCAACTGATGGCGAAGAGAGTCAAAGAGCCATTTCCATAAGAACATCCTCGGAATACGCGCACAAACCAAATTCTAGGGTATACAATAAATTTTTCTTTATTGAATGAAGAGAAGAGGTAAAACAGGATAAATCGACTTATCTTTGAGGTCATTTCGAAGGAAATATCTCGGATACTAAGCGAGATAATGTGATGTTATTCATCTGATTTTGTAGAGAATTTCAAGAGTTACAAAAGAGTTTCAGGGCAAAATTGCTCTTTCTCGGTTATTTTTTAAGGTATTTTCAAAAAACTTAATGAGAAAAGAGACTTATCTTGTTTCACCTCTTCACTACTGATTTAATTTGTAATTTTTTTTTGATGAAACAGATCTATATATATCAATTTCTTCTTTTATCAAGTCCACTTCTGCTGGGCGAAAGAGCGACAAGAGGAGAAACGAACGAGATTTGAATCGAGATTCCCCGCCAAATGTTCATCGACACACGCCCCACAATGATTCAGAAATTTATGCCACCGATGGAGCTTACAGAACTACTTCAGACTTTAGGTAAAAGGTCTTGGGTTTAAAAAATCATTAGGGGAAGGTGGGGTAAAATGGACACTCCGATTGAACGGTTGGAGATAGAGATTTTCTAATGATTCCATTGGAAAGCTGAGGAAATTTTAGGCGGAAAACATGTGTCAAAATATTTTTTTTCGATTTTTGGAAAAATTTACTTTTTTGGCCAAGTTTTGAAGGGGTTTCTCTTTTGAAAATCTAAAAAATTCACTTTTTCGACGATATCTCCGGTGCTGTTGGTCGCAGCGACCTGGGGTTGATCTCAGATGAAAGGTGAGCTCATTTCTCATCGATTTATGTGGTTCAAATTTTTTTTAAATCAATTTTTCAAATATTTATAGTTCATTTTCTGAAAATCAGGTTTTTGCCCTATAAGTACTTGAAAAAATTGATATTTTCCTTTTTAAACCCCATAAATCGATGGGAAATGAACTCACCTTTCATTCAAGATCAACCCCAGGTCGCTACGATCAATAGAACCAGAGATATTCTCAAAAACCTGAAATTTTTCAAAAACAGAAGCGTTTCACCTTCAAATCTCGCGCAAAAAGTGAAATTTTTGAAAAATTCCAAAAAATAACTTCTGACATATGATTTCCATGGCAAATTTCCTCATCTTTCCAATGAAATCATCAGAAAAAACCTATCTCCAATATTTCCATCCATTTCTCCTAATTTTCATAGCATAAAATACAAAAATCAACCCGTGTCCATTTTACCCCACCTTCCCCTAATTTATTATATTCATTCCCTCAATTAATACAGCTTAATTAATGACTGAATAATTTATGCACCCAGTCGAGGATCCCACCACAGTCCCGAGGCAGGATCAAGATTTGGGGGTCGAGCCCCCAGCAATTACAGTTACGGTTCAGCGAGATCAGGTGTTTCAGCAGGTTCAACAGTTAAAACAAGAACATCAAGACACGGTGGATTAGTTGTTGAGACAATGTCCACACCAAATCCCTTTTGTCCAAATACCAAGGGAATGTGTTGTCTATTGTTACTTCTTAATCTTGGTCTTATACTTGTTACCCTGGGTTTCGTTATAGTCATACAATTCTTCCAACCACTTGTTGTCTGGTAATTATTCACATTTTACGATATTCTAACATCTTTTTGACTCGATTTATTGATTTTCTTTACATTTTTCAGGATACTTGGAATAATATTCCTGATATTCGGATTTGCAACTTTGATTGGAAGTCTACTTTATTGTGTTCACGTATTTAAAAATGCCAAGCATCCTCACGAAGTTAATCCAGAAGATTTTTACTGGACAAGATATTGGCAAGGACAAGTAGGCTCAGCACCAGAAATCCATTACAAAGCTGAGGAAAAATATCCTGATGACGGTGGAAGTGATCGTTACAGCAAATATTCAGCAAATTATTACGACAGACGTAATAATCGATACTAAAGATATTTATTTTGTTTAAATTTAAGTATTTTTTTTTTAATTGTAACTAATAGACTGGTCAAATGTGCCTTAACATGTAGAATATTATTTAAGAAGTCTCTCCTTTCTTTCATTGATACAAGTTTTATTTTTTAGAGTTTATCGATCATATTTTTATCGAAAACCACAATTATTTCACAGACTTTCAAAAAAAATTATGAAATTCTCCATTTAAGCGTATAAATAATGTACATAAATATTGTGAAATGGTGCATATGACAATTTTATTGTAAGTTAATTCAATAATAATAAAAAAATGAATATTTCCTATTTTTTCTTCAATTTTCATTGATTAATCACATCAAATTTGACTCGGATATACTCATTGTTGGTAATGAACTGTCGCTCCAATCAGGATGTGGAAAATTTCTCGGTGGACTTGGTACATTTACCTCAAATTTACTATTTCTCCTTGTTTTTTCATACATCATGTGAATTTGTTCTTTAATATTATTATCAGCATTAACATTAATCAAGCGATTTGACAATTTTTTCGTTAATTTATTGCCAAAAGCCTTTTCCCCAATCTTCTCATCCCTCAATTTTTCATTACTATAAATAAAAGGCATTTGATTGTCCTTTTTTTCATCAGGAATGATATAAATAAATTCATCATCATTAGCTTTAATTAACGATAAATTCTGTGACAATTCATCACCCCCAATGCTCGTAAATTCCAAATGTGTCTTTTCCTTGAATTTATCAGTTTGATTAACAGATTCATTGACTATAGTATCCAATTTTTGTGATAAATTCTTAACAAACTTTTCGTTTGAATGAATTGGATGAATCGATGATATAGTGACATACGAATTTTCACGACCATCAGCAACATCTTGACCATTAATTGCTATTGATTGATTCGACGATGTTCTCGTTGGAGAAGACGATGCTCTTCCAGCCAAAATAATGTTAGACAATTCCTGCTCCAAATTCGTGATCATTTCCTCGCTTTTCGATGCTTCCTTAATGTCCATCAATTGATCTCCAATCAAACTCTGCATGCTTTTAATCGCCCTTCTATGCTCAATCAACTGCGAATCCTTAAAAGATGATATAACCGACAGCTTCTCCTTCTCCATCTTCAAATACTGGGCCTCGAGAAACCTCTGCTGAGCCAATTCCATCTGCTCATTCCTCTCAGTCCTCAATTTCGTCGTTAAATCATGAAGAACTTGAATGTTATCGCTCTTTTCTTTGACCTCATTCATCAATTTTTTGCTGGTTTGCTCGGACTTGAGGGCCTCGTCCTTCATGTCTTTAACGAGGACTTCCAATTCGTTTTCGTGACGTTTTGCCAAATCCAACTGACGATTTTTATCGCCGATTTGCTGCTGGAGACTGCTTATTTCTTTGCGCAGAGCTTCTACTGTGTTCTCCATTTGTTTACTTGTTGCTGCTAATTCTTGGGTTTTTGCTTCTAGTCTTGCTTGGGTGTTTATGACTTCTAGATCAGCAGGGGTGACTCGTTCTCGATCATTTGGGATCCTCAGCAATGCTTGCTCCATGTCAAAGAGGATTTCACTGGATTTTTCGTCTTTAATCAAAGACTCCAGCTCTTTCATCAAAAAGGCGATTGTTCTTACTGGACTGTATCGATTTAAATGATTTGAGGAATCGAATAATCCACCACATTGAACAGCTTTATCAGTGACGTAAACACATTCTGCACTTTCTTTGCTGTGAATTGACGTTGTCGAGGCTTCAGGAAGTGCACTTTTTTTTTGGACACTTCCTTTTGGAGTGTTTCTTGATGTTCGCAAATCCTTGTAATTACCTGAAGTTCTGGCTGTTTTTGAACCGGACATCCTGTCGTTTATTTTTGACAAACTGTTTTGGATTACTGATTTATTCTGTTCGCGTAGGATTCCAGGCCAATTATTTTTACTTGTATTTGGAATTTGTGAACGCCTCTTTTTTTCTGTGGTGTTCTCGGTTTCACCGGTTGCATTAGGCATTTTTGGGGGGTCTTTACGGCCTTTTGTACTTACTGTTATTGCAACTGTTGTTGTTTGGTTGTCGATGAGTACATGATCATTTAGAACACGAGTATTTACCTGGAAACAATTAATTAAATTGTTAATTCATCGATTTTAAGGGATTTTGGAGTAAATTGGTCTTGAAAAGAGGGAAATTTGAAAAAAATTTAATAATATAGGGGAATATGGGGCAAAATGGACATTGTAATGAAAATATTGGAGATAAAATTTTTTTGATGATTTCATCGAAAAGCTGAGGAAATTTTAGTCGAGAAACATGTGCCGGAATTAATTTTTTTCACTTTTTTGAGAATTCGATTTTTCTGGGATTTTTGAGGGGTAAAAGGCTTTCGATTTTTGAGGAAATTCCGTTTTTTGGAAATATCTCTGGTTCTATTGGTCGTAGCGACCTGGGACCGATTTTAAATGAAAGGTGAGATCATTTCCCATCGATTTATGAGGTTTTGAATTCAAAAATATCGATTTTTCAGATAGTTATGGGAACTTTTGTAAAAAATGATGATCATCGGTTTTTGTCCTATAACTATGTGAAAAATCGATATTTTTGAATCCAAAACCCCATGAATCGATGGGAAATGATCTCACCTTTCATTTAAAATCGGTCCCAGGTCGCTGCGACCAATAGAACCAGAGATATTTCCAATAAACTGAATTTGCTCAAAAATTGAAGGGTTTTTACCCCTCAAAAATGCCAGAAAAAATCAAATTCTCAAAAAATTGAAAAAAATTAATTCTGGCACATGTTTCTCGACTAAAATTTCCTCAGCTTTTCGATGGAATCATTAAAAAAAATCCATCTTCAATATTTTCATTCATTTAAAGATTTTTTCATAATGCATAAAAACTCAAATTTGTCCATTTTACCCCTTATGTCCGGATTTTCCCCATCTTTCCCTAGAAATAATTGTTTTTAAAATGATGAAATAAGACGAGATTAAAATTTAAATAAATAAATAAAAATACCTGTTTTACTGATGAAGGTGATTGTGTCTTCTCACCTGCTCTTGTTTTTTTAACTGGTATAAGTTTCATAAGATTATCAACAGTTCCACTCATTTTAACAAATAAAAAAAAACTACAACTAATTAGCTACAATTTAATTAATTTTTTTTCAATTACTTGATGGATGACGTTTTTTTTTGGACTAATAAACAAATATCACAGCTTGATTTTGAACTGCTAATTGATATCCATGATTTTTCTGGAGCTCAAGACGACCAATTACACACTTTTTGGAAGACAAATTAGGAAAATTAGATGAATTCAAATGGAAGCATTGAAAATGTTGTTTTAACCGTTTGCGGCATTTGAAATTGGCGAATTTTGAAGGTTATCTGATTATTTACGTTGATCTAGAGTGAGGAGGGGAGGGGAGGGGAAAGAGGGGGGGGGGGGGGTAATAATAAATTCCTGAAATACCGACACTTTTGTAAAAAAAAACCGGTATAGCCTCAAAATCAAAATAATTCAACATTTTTCATTGAATTTTCACAATTTAAAGGATTTAATTTAATTTGTCATTATAATTTATACGTTTTTTTTTATCAGAAAAAAGGCTTCAATGCTTCTGAATTTTGTAAAAAGTGTGACTTCATCGAGTATATTACAACGATTGAATTATGTTGGACACTGTGGAGTTTTCAGATGTCTGGGATCCAACTTAGGGTATTTTATTAATTTATTAATTTATTAATTTATTAATTTATTAATTTATTAATTTATTAATTTATCAATTTATTAATTTTTTAAAAATGTTCTCACGTTAATCATGAAATAAGAGAGATCAGGGCAAAATTATGGACTACAGGGGTAAATAATACAGGATTTTTTTTTTTTGGAGTTAGGAGCTTGATGGAAAAATCTGAAAAAATTAGACAACAATGTACACATGTTCGAGTAGCTTGTCAAATTTTTTCAGATTTTTTTGACAACTCCTTCAATTTAAAAAAAAAATCCTGAAGAATTTCGCCTTGGAGGTCCTTTGCCCCCCCCCCCCCACTTTCCCCTACTAATTGTTTCCTTTTCTTTTTAAAGCACTCGTTGCCAGCAAATATCACATCAATCAAATCGTTCATTGAGAATAATCAACAAACGAAATTATTCAGTGGAAGTTAATACAAATGTTGTTAATAATGTTCTACTTTGGAGGTACGACACCAGCAATTATCATCGTTATTTAACTATTTTCAGTGTTGTACAGTGCATAACATTTACTGCATTAGCTTATTATGCTACGAGTTTTTTGCCATCATGGGAAGAGAATGAAACACTGATACAATATTTTAAGAGATCTTCGTTGACGATTGGTATTGTTTTCTTTGCGATAACGACAGGTAAAAATATAATAATTAATGATGATTATTTATTGAAATAATTGTGTTAATAGCCCAGTGAATTGGAGATGATTTTTGGTATTTTATACTATGAAAATTGCTTGAAATGGATGGAAATATTGGAGATAGGTTTTTTCTGATGATTCCATTGGAAAAATGAGAAAATTTCCCATGAAAATCATATGTCAGAAGTTATTTTTTGGAATTTTTCAAAAATTTCATTTTTAGCGCGAGATTTGAAGGTAAAACTTCTGTTTTTGAAAAATTTCAAGTTTTCGAAGATATCTCTGGTTCTATTGGTCGCAGCGATCTGGGGTTGATCTTAAATGAAAGTTGAGCTCATTTCCCATTGATTTATGGGGTTTAAAAAGAAAAATATCAATTTTTTCAAGTCCTTATAGGGCAAAACCTGATTTTCAGAAAATGACCTATAAATATTTGAAAAATTGATTTTAAAAAAATTTGAACCACATAAATCGATGGGAAATGAGCTCACCTTTCATTTGAGATCAACCCCAGGTCGCTACGATCAACAGAACCGGAGATATCGTCGAAAAAGTGAATTTTTTCGATTTTCAAAAGGGAAACGCCTTCAAAACTTGACCAAAAAAGTAAATTTTTCTAAAAATTGAAAAAAAATATTCTGACACATGTTTTCTACCTAAAATTTCCTCAGCTTTTCAATGGAATCATTAGAAGATTTCTATCTCGAACCGTTCAATTGGAGTGTCCATTTTATCCCACATTTAAATTTTTAGGAAAATATTATGGAAAATTCTTGAAATTGATAGAAATATTGGTGGTAGATTGTTTTTGATGATTTCTTTGAAAAGCTAAGGAAATTTTAGGCGGGAAACAAGTGCCGGAATTAATTTTTTTGAATTTTTGGTGATTTTGACTTTTTTGAGCTTTTTAGAGGGGTAAAAACCTTCTTTTTTTTGAAAATTTTCAGTTTTTTGAGAATATCTTCGGTTCTATTTGTCGTAGCGTAAAAATTCCGATTGGAGGTGAAAGGTGAGATCATTTGCCATCGATTCATAGGGTTTACAATTAAAAAATATCGATTTTTAAGGTATTTATGGGCATTTTTGTGAAACACTTTTGTTAAACAGTTTTTGGCCTATAACTATCCCAAAAATTGATATTTTTGAATTCAAAACCCCATAAATCGATGGGAAATGAGCTCACCTTTCATTTGAGACCACCCCCGAATTGCTACGACCAATAGAACCAGAGATATTCGCAAAAAACTGAAAATTTTCAAAAAAGAAAAGGCTTTTTTTACCCCTCAAAAAAGCCGAAAAATATAGAATTTTCAAAAAAATCGAAAAAAATACATCTGACACTCGTTTTCGGGCTAGAATTTCCTCAGCTTTTCAATAGAATCATCAAAAAAAATCCATCTCCAACCGCTTCATTATAATGTCCATTTAATCCCACCTCCCTCTATATATTTGTCCCAGGCGTTGGAGCAATGTGGATCAGTTTCCTTTACACAAAAAGATCCGTAAAATATATAATTCTTCATAAAGGCGGAAAGGATGTAACGTTAGTGACTTTTCATCCCTTCAAAGGAACAACACAAAAGACTGTTCCAGTTGATCACGTAAGCAACATTATAGGATTTTTCAGAACTATTCAAGAAATAATCTCTCTGCATAAATTTTCTAGATTCAAACAGCGAAATACAGGGCAGAAAAACGCACGTATATGCCACTCCGAGTAAAAAATACCTCTTTACATCACTTGCTAGATGCTGATGGAGTCTTTGTTAATCCAGAATTATTCGATCATACAGTTGGCCTCAACAGAATCATGAAAAAAGGCAAATAAAACAGTGTATTATATGAATTAGTTAATTTTTTTGTATTTTACCAATTGAATTTATCAATTTTTCATTGGAAATAATGGAAAGGAATAAACCAGTGAAATCAAGGACATAAATGCATATACTTTATTTCAATGTCTTTTAGCAACAAGCTCGGAAAATAACACGTTTTTCTTTAATTTTTCACTTTTCTTTATCATTCACAATGAAAAATAAAAATATCAAGATAATTAATATATTCTTAAGACAATTTTTACCAATTTTTTTCTTTAATGGACACAATTGGTAATTTTTTTTACTATTTCTTTTAATTCATAAACTTAAATATTGTTTTTTAAACTGATAATCAAAGGGCAAAATTTAAATACACAAGGAAACCAACACGGATCGGTAAAAAAATAAAATCTTAACTGAATGTAAATATTGAAGAATTTTTTTTTTTCGGTTTTTTTTTTACTTTTTTTCATAAAAAGAATAGATATTAAGGCTCAATTATTGAGTATAAAATTAAAAATCATTAGAAATTAATAATTGAAGAGGAAAAATCAAGTGAATGATGAGAAATGAAGTGATAATAGCCAATTATAGCATTATTTAAACATTGCAGTAATGAAATTTTGTTTAGGGGAGATGAAAACGAGAATATTTTCATAATTTTATCTCGAGTTTCTTGCAAATATCTCTGGAACTATTGGATTTGAGAGATTTTATGAAGAGATTAAAAAGATTTCTCGATAAATTCTCCCAAATCTGATTCTTAACGAAATATTCATTATTCCCTCACTCATTCGATCACTGAGAAAGCAATAAAAATAATTATCTCAATTATTTATAAACTTAAATTTAGGAAAAATAGTTGAAAAAGTGCTCGAATGTTTCAATTCAAAGTATCCAAAAAAAGAATTGGATCACGTGTGAAGCATTTGTGTGATACGTTGGCACAAGTTAGAGATTAATGCACTCAAATTAATATTTTTTCTTTCATTTTCACTAGAAATTTTTCCTTTTACTTTACTCAGTGTCATGCAAGGATATATTGCAAGAATTTGTTATTTTTTTTTCTTCCACCTGTTCTTCGTCCTTTTTACACTCAATTATTCTTAAACAATATATTGATTTGTAATGCTTTTTATACGTACATTATCTTGGCTATGACAATAATTTAAAATTACTTAAATAAACCTAAAATGGCAATAACATTAAATTTTTTCTTTTTTCTTTTTTAATTATCAATCCTTAATTGTTTCTAGTTTCTGTATTTTTTCTTTTTTCATTAATTGTTTCATTAGTTTCAGCAAAGATTCGTATTATTTTTAATAAATTTATGCAATAAGAACATGTAAAAACTTTCGTGGTGATCTTTCAAGATTTACTAGCAATTAAGTTACCTGTTATTAGCAGGTAATAATTAATTAATTAATCAATTAATTATTTTTCTTATATAAAGTAGGAAATAATTATTTCTAGTTACTTCCTGATAGTTTTTGAGTATTTATGTTTTTTTTTTTTTCCTTTACTTAATACAATTGAATCTTCTGTGATTTTTAACGCTAAAATTTCTTTTTTCTTCTCCGAAAATTCATTTTTTCCTTGAATTATTGATTACGCCATTTTTTTCCTTAGTTCTTACGAGAAAATTATGAAAATTAGGAAAAACAATGAAAATTTCATAATCTTAATTACTATCGAATTATTTTTTCGTACGATTTTTTATGTATACATAATACATATGATTCTAGAAATTTCATATTCTCATTTTCTTTCTCAATTACATCAATTTTTTTTTAATTTTAAATTCTTCATTCGTAATTTGGTTTACTCAATCATTGCTCTCGTTTATTCATCAAAATTTTCACGTTACATTTGTTCCTACAAATAAGGCACCTTCGACAAAATATTGTTATTATTTTTCCATTATTCTCCCATTATAAATTAAGCTACAGCGATAATTATGTGATTAAATCTCTTCAAACTGTTTTCACACAGTTGAGTTTTTCTTTTTTTCTCTTAATTATGTTAATGTCATTGAATGTTATTTGCTGATCAATTAATCATACAAATTTTTTGCATTTTGTTTAATTTAACTTGACATTATATCTATTCATATGTACAGTCAATTTTATAATTACGAAATTCGTTTCATTCTATTTTCATTTTAATTCAGTGATGAAGTGATACGAGCAGATGAATCAAGTTTGAGAGGCTTTTTTTGTAGCTCTAATTATCATCTACAAAAAAAGCTCTATAAATTAATATTTCCATCTTGCTTGGATTTCGAGATATTTAGAAAACAAAAAAAAGAGTTTATTTCTCTCTCCATTTCATAACTAAATTATCATTTTTTTTGTGCACACATCCTGGAATGCCATTTTATTCTCGAAAGCAGTTGGAAGAGATGGCAATTTTAATAATAATCACGATAAAATAAAGTCATGATGATGATGATGATAATGATAATAAAAAATAATGATAAACGTTTACTCTGTTTTATACCGAAAGCTGAAGGGGGGAGAGAAAAAAATAAGAAAATTGGACAATTCAACGGGGGACAAGCTTAAAAATTAATAATTAATGATAATTTACAATTTATAATAATTATAGTGTGCCATTGGCAAAATATTGATATCTATCATACAATTTTGTCGACCACGAGTGTATGCTTCCCTCAACGAGATCATCAACGTGTTGTCTCAATTGATCCTCGGTTAATGTCAAATGAAAGCGATTTTTTAATCCTTGAACTGTTGCTGCACCACCAGTACGGAAACAGGGAAGTTGTGAGCCTGTAAAGGGGAATAATAAATTTGTTAGAGATCAAGAAATCATTTTTTTCTGTGAAAATAAACTTTAGGGGAAGGTGGGGCAAAATGGACAGCAGGGGTAAAATGGACACATTTGAATTTTTAGGCAAATATTATGGAAAACTTTTGAAATTAATAGAAATATTGGCGATAGATTGTTTCTGATGATTCCATTGGAAAGCTGAGGAAATTTTAGGCGGGAAACAAGTGCCGGAATTATTTTTTTTGAATTTTTGACGATTTTGAGCATTTTAGGGAGGTAAAATTCCTTTTTTCCCTTCCTTTTTTGAAAATTTTCAGTTTTTCAAAGATATCTTCGGTTCTATTTGTCGTAGCGTAAAAATTCCGACAGGAGGTGAAAGGTGAGACCATTTGCCATCGATTCATAGGGTTTTTAATTTGAAAATATCGATTTTCAAGGTATTTATGGGTATTTTTGTGAAACTGTTTTGTGAAACAGTTTTTGGCCTATAACTATCCCAAAAATCGATATTTTTAAATTCAAAACCCCATAAATCGATGGGAAATGATCTCACCTTTCATTTGAGACCAACCCCGAGTTGCTACGACCAATAGAACCAGAGATATTTTCAAAAAACTGAAAATTTTCAAAAAAGGAAAGCCTTTTACTCCTCAAAAATGCCGAAAAATATCGAATTTTTAAGAAAATCGAAAAAAATACATCTGACACTCGTTTTTCGGCTAAAATTTCCTCACCTTTTCAATAGAATCATCAAAAAAAATCTATCTCTAACCGCTCCATTATAGTGTCCATTTTGCCCCACTCTCTCCTAGACATTTACCTGAGAGCATGATTTCAACGAGATTAACAACTTTGTCCATATGTTTCCTAGCAGCAACGAGTCCCTGAAGTATCAAACTCTTGAATTCCCTAAACATATCCGATTGACTTCCACCCATGACCTCAACAAATTCAGGTGTCAATTTAAATGGGCTCGTTTCAAATCCAAGATTTCTCGGTGATGTTGACAGTATAAATCCAAAATCAATATGAATAAGATGTCCATCACTGTGCAACAATATATTACCATTGTGACGATCTTTAACTTGTATTAAATAACAAATTAAACAATAAGCTGCACAGCTTTGTAAAAAATTTCTCTGTGCTGTTGCAAAATCATCTGAATCAATTGGCCCAAATTCACGTTCAAAATATTGCAATAATGTTAATTGACAGTGTTTTTTAATTTGATGTAACGATACTGTATTCAATATTGGCTCAATTAATCCACTGTCATTTGATAAACAAAGTATTTTGTATGGCCTTAGCCAGAGTGGTACATTCTCATCTTGCCAGATTTTTTGGAGCATGGATAGTAATTGTGAAGCTAATAATTCCTGTCTCAAATCATCACCGCACTTGACAATAACAGCAAGCAGCCTCCAGGAAGCTAAATGTCCATAAGGACTCGATGCTCTTATTCTACGTTGTTTCAATTCCCATGGCTCCTTCAGCACAGCTGCTGATGGATCCTCAGGATCATGATTAAACGTTGCTGAAGGCGTTGATGCCATTTCACTCAATCTCCTTTTAATATCACCAGGTAAAAATATTGGCTCACGACTGTCTGATGATTCCTGTGATAATTGCGACAATGTATCTCTGTCACTCTGTTTACGTAATTGTAAATATTGTTGAGTTATTTCATCGTCTTCCTGGCTCCAACAATCAGATGGATCGTCATTAATGAAATCTGGATAATTGAATACACTCAAATTTGCATTAACACTAGGACATTTCATTGATGTTTTAATTGGTGTCTGTTTATTTTGTTGTGCTACAGCTGCTGATGTATTTGTTTGCTCAATTCCAGTTAGATTCTCCTCTGATTTAGTGTGACGCAATAAACTACCAAGTATTTTAGTTGGCACTGGTGATGTATAGAGATCCTCAACTTCTAGTACTTCAACGTATATTATGTATGGTGCTCTATCCTTGCTATTTAAAACAGCTGCATATTGTGGTGGTACACGTACAATGTGATGAGGTATTGTACTGTGTAATGGTAGCCAAACACGTGCTGGTAAATTTAAATTTAGTGTATTCAATTCAGCTACTAGTTGCACAGTTTTACCCTCCTTTGTTGGTATTGTACCAAGTAATTTACCAATTGTTATTAGTGCTTGAATAAATTCAAGCTCAGGAGCAAGTCTTGGTGCATCACAGAAGCAGTCAGTCTTCTGTCCTCGTAAATCATTCACAACACCTTGGCAGGAATGAAAACAGGTACATCCATTGTCAAATGCTCGTCCAGAGCTAAGATCACCTAGGCTTATTTTACTTATTATACCAGAATTACTACGACGTAATGATTGAAACAGTCCAGTAGCATCAGACTGTGATCTTTGGTGGGTTTTTTTATTGGGTGATGTTATCAATTGAGCTTGTGTTATTTGTATACCACTTTGTTGAATTGAAATTTTGTGTTTTCTCGTCAAGTCAATTGCTTTATGCCTATTTCTACGTAGTTCATCTGATAATATGAGATTCTTCAATTTGGTCCCATGTGATTTTTTCTTTGATGGTAAATGTGCATCAGAGCTGTATGCATCCAATAGCCATGCACATTTCAGTGAAAAATCAGCTGTCTGTCTGCATCTATAGACAAGATAAGGATAGAGGACCTCAGTAACATCATGCAATTGTATGTACATCAGTACAAGCTGTGGTAGATAAAAATCAACATCACTATCTGAAAAACTGAACAATTTATTGCCAAGATAGCTCTGTACTCCTGGTTCTTTTGAATTAAATAAATATGATATTGCCATTGACATGTCAAATATTTGGCTCTCAAATAGCCTCAATAAACAGCCCTCACTTGGTTTTGGTTGTGATGTTTCTTCTCTTTTTTCATTATTACTAATCGATGATTTGTCAACAATATCAGGCTGTGTTGAGCCACAACAAAGTGCTATTGCTGTACCAGCCAATTCAATTTGTCTCATTTCATAATTATCATCATTTTTAAATAAATTATTAATAACAATATCTCTTCTTTCTTTGGTACTATCATTATTCTTTAATTCCATAAGACAATCGTCATTTTCACTTGTATTATTCATTTGTAATTTACTATTACAATCAATTAAATCAACTTCATCAATACCATCAACACAATCCATATCACCAGACTGTGATAATGATGAATCAAGACTTTCACGACTATCAAGATGATCAACACTTGATTCACGTGTTGTTACTTGTTGTAAATCACTTGAGCCACTTTCTGATCCACATATAATACCAGAATCATCAGATCCTAAACTTGCCAAATCTTCACGTTCACGATTACGTGGCTGCTTTATTGATGATGATTGTACTGTTGTTGATTTTATATTGTTATCTGGTGGCTGTTCACATTCTGGACTTGGTGTTACATCTACCTCTGGTATACGCTGTAATGCTGAATCTAGGCTACGATTTCTGTGGTGTAGTGTTAGTGTTGTTACTGTTATCTGTGGTACTGGAGGAAGTAGGATACCCATCGACCTGTAACAGTTTTTATTAATTATAATTTTATATTACTCATTTTATTTTTTATTATTTTCGAGTTTAGGCATTATTTGGGTCATTGTGATATAAAGTTATAAAACGAGATACTGAAAAACATGATTAGTCAATTTCATTTCGCTCTAAGAAAGTGCTTTTCATTGGGAAATTTCGTATCTATCGTAGTTTCGAGGTATTCAAAGTCTCTGAAGAAAAGAATGAATCAATTGAGATTAAGATAACAAATTTCTTTTAATTATTCATCAATTGCCCATATTTTGTAGTACTGCGTTTGTTATTCAGCGAGTAATTAATTCGAAGAATCAGAGGAATAATTAATTATTTACAGACTTGTTGACATGAACAGTTTCATGTCATTTAATCGTGTATTATATTTTGAAGCATAGTCAGTGTCAAGTCGGATGATTGAATTACTACAGATGTAGGGAAAAATGAGGTAAAATAGACATTCTGGGGGAAATGGCTTGAGATGGAACTTTTTCGATGATTTCATTGGAAAAATTATAAAATTTCTGGTAGAAAACATGTCTCAGAATTATTTTTTTAGAATTTTTTGAAAATTTCCTTTCCCGCTAAAAAAGTCAAATTTGAAAAAAAAATTCGGAAATAAATTTTGACACATGTTTTTTATAGGAAATTTCCTCAGTTTTCCGATAAAACCATCAAAGAACCATTATTTCAAGAATTTCCGCTAGTTTCGAGCCATTTCCTTGATATATCAACCATCAAAACCAAAATTTATCCCGTTTTACCCCTCATGTCTTTTTTTTACTTCATTTTCTAACATTTTTTGCACATGTTTTCCTTCATCAATTGCACAAAACAATAAAACGCCAAAAATTGAGGAGAAGAATTAATAATTGGACGATAAACAAAAAAAAATGAACGAGACATAATTAATTCAAGCAAATAGAGGATTGGAGGAGACAGAAGATTATTCGCAACATAATAAAACAGACGAAACGAATGGAGATAAGCCAAATTATTGCACTGATTATTTTAGTGATATCTCGAAAATTATTGAGCATGGAAAAATTTATCAAAATCCATTTTTTGTACTCTATTAATTAAATTCTTTACAAAAAATATTTTTTTGATATTTACTCTAATGATTCTTTTGCAGAATTGAAAAAAAATTCAAAAAAAATTGAAATAATGAGGAAATAAATAAATAAATAAATAGGGGAAAGTGGGGTAAAATGGACCTGTTTATTAAAATGATTTGGGATTTTTTAGAGAATAGGCAGCTTCATGAAAAAATTTGAAAAAATTCCACAACAATGAAGACATATTGGAGCATCTTCTCAAATTTTTTCAGATTTTTCAACCGACTCCTTAACTCCGAAAAAAAAATCCCTGAATTATATTGTTGCAAAGGTCCATTTTGCTCCATTCTCTCTTATCATAAATGATTAATTATGCACTACCTAAAGTCCAAGCTATGGTTTCGTTGATGAGTTGTCAGTCTGTTGCGTACGTTGATTGGTGGATTTGATCTGCCATGTACAAGTGGAACATTACAGCTTGCTGATTTGTGTCTTTTGATGTTTCCTTGACAATCCTGATGATTATCTCCACCAGTAGACACTGCTACTGCTTTGCTCATATTAATGTTGTATTAATGAGCTAATCCAGCTCAGCCAACAGTCATCTGTGGCTCATCATCATGCTGATTTGTAGTCTTTTCTCAATTCTTTTTAGTTTTATTATCTCTTTATTTTAAACCTATAATTGGAAAATTCATCAAACTATTTTTTTTGCTATGAAAAAAAATTCCATATGATATTTTTAAAATGAAAAATTCTTGATCAGGCTGAATGAGGATTTTTCCATTCGTTAAATTGAAGAACTTCAACTTCTCCTTTTTTTCTTACATAATGGAATTCATTGGATTTATAAAGAGTCAAGTGCCTGCTATGTTACTGTGTTAGGCAAACGACTCGCATCTATTTTCATGCAAGACTAACACATTCTATGAATTCATTTTTTTTTTCTTGAGAAGAATTAATAATAGTTGATTACTGAATGCAGCTTTGTGGTGAAGAAAAAGAAGTAATTTGATAGTTAAATGGAGTGAGGCGTTGAAAAATTGCGAAATTACTGTAGAAATATTTCGAAAAATATTGAGGAAAATTTGTCAAGAGGCCTTTTTTTTGTAGATTAATCTATTCCCTAAAAAAAAAATTGTTACAAGAATTTTTTCATCTCCCATAGATCTCGAGATCCTTCAAAAGAGCTGGAATTGGATGAATTTATTTCAATGGGAGGACAAATGATGACCGGAAGTAGTCATTACTTTGATGCCATTCGTACTCGATAATTACAATTAAATCTCCTTTTTTTATTCTTTCAATATTGAAAATAATATTCTAAATAAATAAAGAAATATTTTTAATAACAAGTTTATTCACTCTTTTCTCGGTGTTTTTGCTTTCATTAATAACAGTTTATTCAAGTCGAGTGAACATAGAATAACGAGATTCTTGAAGTAATGAGACTGTCGATAGACAGTAAAACTACGTTGGATTAATAAAAGTCGAGAAATAAATCCAAGAAATAAAATAAAGTGTGAAAGTCATGTGTGGAATATTTTTTTTAATACGAAAACTAGGCTATTTATTCGCGTTGCTTGGGACTCTATCAAACGAGTACACACGATGAGAATTGCAATAAATATTAATTTTATCTGAACTAGCTATCATCAATGATTTAAAGGGAATTGAGAAAATAATTAGAGGAACAAAATGAGATAGAACGTGGGGCAAAATGGACATTGTAATGAAAATATTGGAGATGGATTTTTTAAAATGATTCCATCGAAAAGCTGAGGAAATTTTAGTCGAGAATCATGTGCTAGAATTTATTTTTTTCACTTTTTTGAGAATTCGATTTTTTCTGGCATTTTTGAGGGATGAAAGACTTTCGATTTTGGAGCAAATTCAGTTTTTTGGAAATATCTCTGGTTCTATTGGTCGTAGCGACTTGGGACCGATTTTAAATAAAAGGTGAGATCATTTCCCATCGATTTATGGGGTTTCGAATTTAAAAATATCGATTTTTCAGATAGTTATGGGAACTTTTGTGAAAAATTGTGATCATCGGTTTTTGTCCTATAACTATGTGAAAAATCGATATTTTGAATCCAAAACCACATGAATCGATGGGAAATGATCTCACCTTTCATTTAAAATCGGTCCCAGGTCGCTGCGACCAATAGAACCAGAGATATTTCCAAAAAACTGAATTTGCTCCAAAATCGAAAGGTTTTTACCCCTCAAAAATGCGGGAAAAAATCGAATTATCAAAAAATTGAAAAAAATTAATTCCGGCACATGTTTCTCGACTAAAATTTCCTCAGCTTTTCGATGGAATCATTAAAAAAAATCCATCTCCAATATTTTCATTCATTTAAAGATTTTTTCATAATATATGCATAAAAAATCAAATGTGTCCATTTTACCCCTTATGTCCTTTTTTTTTAGCAGAAATTCCATGTATAAATAATAATTCAATGAGATTGTAGTGTTTCACAGTTTGTTGACGTTTCATAAGAATCAAAAGCCATTACGTCGAAGATCCTGACGTAAGGTCATCTTTCAAAGGCTTCAATTCAATTGAAAGAAGATTGAAATTGTATGAGTGCAGATTTGCGTCAAGTATTTCCATTGATTATTCATGAGTTAGTAAAAAAATTCAATTTCATCAAATATTTCATGAAATTCAAAAATAACTTTAAAAAAAAAAAAATTAATGCTAAATGCGATAAATAATGTGTTTACAGTGAGGAGGCAGAAATTAACGTTGAAATCCCAAAATCTACAGTAAACGGTTGAAAAAAATACAAATTCCACTACACAAATCATTGTTCACTGAGCACTTGAGTATCGCAAAGCTTTTTATGGCCTTTTTTTAACTGATTCGCAGATAGAAAAGACCTTGACAATTCGTGACGAATTGGAGTATATCTTCACATTCCTAAAATTACTATCAACACTTTAAACTTTACAACTTTGAGGATAATTTCCAATTAAAAATAATATTAATTCCTCAATCTACGAGAAAATTGCTCCGAAATATCTCCCTAAACCCACTAATTTTCATAAATATTTACAAAATAATCAGAATAAAAAGAAATCCACATATTTCTTCTCCACTTTAACTAAATATCTATCAAGGCAATATTCTAAAAACACTTTCGAGCTCTTGTCCATCAATTTTCTCAATGTTTTTAGAAACTATTCAAACAACTTGCATTTCACTCCATTCCATATTCAACAAAAATAAGTAGTAAAGTGATAAAAAAAAAGAAAAAAAAGATGCATGAATTTCACTTGACTGCAACTTCTTTCTAAAATATCTCAGGAACTAAGTGAGATGGAGAAATTTCCCTAATGACAATGTTTTAAGTTAAAAAAAGTGTCCTCTTCAAAAAAACTATCTTCAATATTTAAAAAAAATTTAGGGTAACATGACCAATAGATGGACGGTTAAGGAAATATTAGACTTTATTAATTCATATGAAATAGGCAAATCACGTTAAAAAGTTGGGGAAAAGAATGATGTACAGAAAAATATACAGTGGATCGACTAAAAATCAATCAAACTTGAATAATGCAGAAATAAATAAAGAAAATCAAGGAAGAAGGGGAAAATAACTTGAATCCCCAATAGATGGACGCTTGCATATTTGCAGTGATGATTTTAAATTTCGATGAGAGATCGGCAAAAAAAAATCGCATTTTTTATTTTTTAATTTTTCCTATTTCTGTAATTTCCAACGAAAAAATTTTAATTACCTTCTCAATGAAAAATTTTGATTTTAAAATTTTTCATTAGTTTGAAAATTAATTTTTTTTTTTCAACAATTTTGATTACTATTGTAATTTAAAATTTGACTGATGGAATTTCATAATTGTTTTCTTTATTAAACTTATTAACATTTTTATTAGTTAAATTGAATTATAAATGTCATATAAGCGTCATTTAGATTGGATTAAATTATAAGTTCTTATTTGTGTTACATTTAGTTAACACTCTCAACTCAAAATTTTTGTCTGAAAGACGTTTATATTTGGGAAGATTAAACATAGTAGCGTTGATTTTATTATAAAATTAATTATTCCAATCAATTAATAAGTAAGAAAGAATCAAAATTTCGAATAAGAAAAAGAATTATAAAATTTCATCAGTCAAATTTTTTATTACAATAGTAATCAAAATTGTTAAAAAAAGAAAAATTAATTTTCAAACTAATGAAAAATTTAAAAATCCAAATTGTTCATAAGAAAGTAATTAAAATTTTTTCGATGGAAATTACAGAAATAAAAAAAAATTAAAAAATTGAAAATGCGAATAAATAGTTTATAAATCTATATGAATGTAATAAATCAAGAATTGACGTGAAAAGTAACAAAAATCACTCATTTATTTATGAAAATCCTCGATAATAAAAACCGTCCATCTATTGGTCGTGTCACCCTACTTTGCTCAATAAAAAAACCACATTTGAGCGTAAAAATTCCACTAAAAAATCTCTCTAATTCAAATTTTTCAAATACTATAACATCAATGTCAATGTAGTTATATGAAAAGCATCCGGGGACACAAAACACTTCTGTTACAAAATGACGCGCAAAATTTCCATTGACACTTGTGGATAAAACGATTGTAATCACACAAGGACATTAAACACATCAAGTACGATTCAGCCATTACAACTCGCCTTATCTATTCCTTTCATTTAATTTTCATTTTTTTTCAAAAAGAAGGTAAAAAAAAAAAAATAACATACATACAAGACATCCGGTGAGCATTGAACTGAGGTTTGAAATTACCCATGAAACGAGGGAAAAGAGCCTGGGAACGGATGTTAATTTATTTCCTCTCTCTCTTTCCCTCATTCTCAAATGAGGGATATATTTTTTTTTCAACTATTATTTAAAATACTTATTTTTCAAGGGAAAAAAAAAAATACTTGTTACAGTTCGAGTGCAAGCGTTCCCCTGTGGTGTATTAATGTTGGAATGGGTGTGCCAGGAGAAAGGGAAGAAGAGACCCAAGTACAGATTGTACAAATACACACACTAACACATTACACACACACATATATACATATATTAACATGCATATAGAGAGAGGCATTCACATACACACAAATACGAGAATGAAGAAAAAAGAGGAAAAATCTCATATTTCGTGTTTACAGTAACATTGTGTCCCGCCCCAATGTAAAATCAATGTGCAAGCATTATTATTATCATTATTATTATTATTATAAATTTTTTTAACAATTTTAATTATTTTTCAGGACTCACCGAATATTTTCGACTCTTCACTCTTCAAATTGAAAGATAAATGAATTTTTGCTGTCAAATAAACATTAATTGTCATATATATTATAGGTTACTTATTAAATAATTAATTCATTAGATTAAATTATTTTTTTTTAATTAAACAAAACACAATCACACATAAAAACACTTTTACTCGTTCAAAATCATGAAAAAAAAGCCACTGTTTATTTAAACATTTAAAAAACTGATGTGAAACTGGAATTAACTTTCTTGAGGGAAACTCCCCTACTTTACAAAATTTTCAACTTTTTTTTTCTTGTTTTTTTACACAACACACATACAAAGATTACGATTAATGACACTTTTGATGTTTTTTTTTGCTTTATTATTCTTTAATGCTTTTATTTAACTCTCTGATTGTTGGTAATTATGAATTTGTGGGCGACAGACGATAATTTTGTTTTTGTTTTTTTTTTTAAGATGATGAGGAGAGTTTGACAGAATTCTTTCATTGGAGAATGAAATGAGTAATCCTGTGATTATTTGGGTGTTGAAAGCGACAGAGAGAAAAAAAAAAGTAACTGTCGCACGTTTCTAGGATTCTGCCAACACGACTGATTGTCTAGTGAAATATTTAAGAAAAAAATTATTTATTCACACAATTAACATGCGAGAATTGTCACAAATTACCCAAAATAACACGATTATCCCACTTTTTTGATATTTTTATGTTTATTTAATTGTATTTATTTTAAAGTTGACAATTGGATATTGTGACACTGTAAATTCTGTCGAGACTCCATTCTGCCACACAAAGTTCATGGCTGCCAACTTCACACACTCTCAAAGTCCACAGAAATGTATATGCGCATTGGACTTCTCGCAATTGTACAGTCTATTTCAAAATTTTCATGATTAGGGTGAGACGACCAATAGATGGACAGTGACCAAAAGATGGACGGTTTCTATTATCGAGGATTTTCATGAATAAATGAATGATTCTTGTACTTTTTACGTCAATTCCTGATTATTACATTTATATAGATTTATAAACTATTTATTACATATCGATTGATTGAAATTTAAAATCATAACACTGCAAATATGCAAGTGTCCATCTATTGGAGGTTCAAGTTATTTTCCCCTTTTGCCTTTATTTTCTTTAATTATTTCTGCATTATTCGAGTTTAATTGATTTTTAGTCGATTCACTGTTTATTTTTCTGTAAATCAGTCTTTTCTGCAATTTTTCAACGTGATTTGCCTTTTCATATGAATTAATAAAGTCTAATATTTCCTTAACCGTCTATCTATTGGTCATGTTACCCTGAGATTTTTAAATTTTTGAATTGGAGTGTCGAATTGTGTTTCGAGAGTCGAGTACTCGTGCACTAGACTTCCCCCCACTTCTTGGACATTTGTGCATTGTTCAACCAATAGGAGAACGAAGAATTGGGAAAGTTCAGAAATTTGGGGGAAAATTTAAATGTTATATTTGACGTAAATATTTTTTTTGGCAATTACTCATGAGTAACTGTTTGATTATTTTTGGATCATGATTGTGTTTATTGTTTTTATTGTTTTATTATTCTTAATTAATCAAGGTGAAACTGTTTAAAAAAAAAAGTCTTGTCAATATTTTCCCATTTCCCATCAATTCCCTAAAAATTAACGATAAAATTAATAATCGCGTTATATCTATTAATAATTGAATTACGATTTTTTTACAATTTTCGCGCTACTTTGCATTGATCATAGTTAAAAAATAAACCCCCCGTCATGCTTCTCTCATTGCCAAAATTTTACAAAATAGAACAACAGTACACAAGTGTTTGTATACACACAAATTCACCAAAAACATGTGCCAAATATTTTTGCACTGCGTATTCTCAAGCTACTCGATATCCAGATGCTTCCTGTAATTATATACGCTTTCTACTTGTATTTGTTACTACACTGATTCCATACCGTATGGATTGAATTTCATGCAAAAGAAACTGATTGGTTATTGATATTTTTTTTTGTATATGAATAAAGTGGAATGTCATTATATTCTTGCATTTTTATTAAAGTAAGACAAGATATTCGTATAATATTGAACAACTTTAATATTCATTGAAATTTCATCGAAAAATTTATTTTTTCGAATAAAGAATGTCCTGCGAAAATCTTGGAAATGAGTAGAAATTCATAAAATATGAGTGAAATTCATAAAAACTCCTCGATTTTACATAATTACCACATTTTTCACCTTCTACTCTTTCCTTTCTTGCCTTTTCCCTTTTTACCGCTCCTATTCCTCTTTTTCTCATCCAACTTTCTCTTTTTCAGAATTTGTTCAGGTGTCCTGAGCTCCTGTTTCATCTTAATCTTCTCCTTAAGCTTCTGATTGTGTCTCCCCCAATGTGTGTTTGGAGTTGACTTTAATTTCCTCAAATCCTCTGGTTCCTCACCATCACTATCAGCTCCATCCCCAACCTTCGATTTCTCCCGCCACTGTTTGTACCTATCAGTTTTATAAGTAGCTGGAATCCATGCACCCGATTCCGTTCGAATTTTTCCAGTCTTTGGATTGTTATTAATCGTAATCATCTTCTTCTTCTTTCTGTCCCATTTTTTAATCTGTCCCTGCATTCTCCGAGACTCTTCAGTGTCACCAGTCAAATCCATCTGCTCCTTCTCAGCTGCTGTTGCAAAATTATTGACTGCTAAACCTTCTTCCGTATGTCTATCACCTGCCGAATAAGGAATATAAAATTCGGAATCTTTGACGTCATCTCTCCTCTTCTTTTTCCTCGGTTCTCTGTACAAATCATCCAACCGTCTTTTCCTATCCGTAACAACTTTGCTGAATGTCGCTGCAATATCATCAGCATTGCTGTTATCAAGTGTTGATTTCGCTCTCGAATTGATGGCAACAAAATTCTTTTTACGCTCAATTGCTTTCTCCTGAAAATTCCGGATTTTATCTTTGTGAAATTCGCGTTTTGTCTTCATAACTTTGTAGTCAATCGACGATGGCTTCATGCCAATTTCAAAAATCGTACCGGCTGGCCTATACTTCTTCATTTTGGCCAACAAATCATTGACATCGGGTACTATCTCTTCTTTGTTGTATTCGCTGATGACTCCGGCATTCGAAATCTCCAATTCTTTGGCTTTCCTGATACTGTCAACAGTCGCACCTGGTCGCGATCTTAAATATTGTTGATAGGCATTCTTGCAGACATTCTCCATATTTCTGAGATCGGTTGAAGTTTCATGCCAGCACTGCAGTTCCCCAAGTTCCTGTTCGATCATGGCAGCTGGCATCTTTCCGATTGCTCCACTGGTGAATTGACCGGTGCCATCAGTCGGCAAAATATTCAATTTCAGACCAAGAAAAAGATGCAGATCCAGCAAATATGGGTACTCGTCATTGGCAACAATGTTGTAAGCAGTCCCCGACCTTCCAGCACGTGCACAACGTCCAACTCGATGCACAAACAACTTGGATTTCGCTGGAAAGTTAAAGTTAATGACATTGTCTAAATGGGGAATGTCCAAACCACGTGCGGCTACATCGGTTACAATGAGAACCTTAGTTTTGCCCGAACGGAACTTGGCAGCATTGATCTTACGGGCTGCCGAATCTAAACTCGAGTAGATGAAGGTGTTTGTTATGTTTGCGTGGTCCAGGAGCATGTGGATGTAATCGACGTGATGCTGCGTTGGAGCAAACACGACAATCTGCGATTTTGGCTCGATTACGTACTTAAGAAGACATAGGAGGACGGGCAATTTTTCTTCCTTTCGGCATGTTATGAAGGACAGGGTCAATTGCTCTGGCAGCTTGCTCTCAACGTCGAGACGTATTAAAGTTGGATCGGAGAGTCCGGCCTTTGAAAATTCGACCAAAACCTTTGGCAGTGTCGCTGAAAATAGAAGGGTTTGTCTGTTTTCTGGGAGACGATTCGTTATTTCGTGGATCTGCTCGCCCCAGCCCATCTCGAAGAGTCGATCAGCCTCGTCAAATACTACGAATTCAACGTTTTTTAAGGCGAGATCCATTTCTACGCAGAGATGAAGAAATCTTCCGGGTGTGGCTACAATTACGTCTGGATTTCCGTGGATCAGACTAAACTGATTGTCCATGCTGTCACCACCTAATATTACTGCTGCTTTCAAACCAGTGAATTTTCCGAGTTCCTTGATGAATTTCAGGGTTTGGAGAGCCAATTCACGAGTTGGCGAGAGAATCAGAGCACGTGCACCAGATCTAGCATTCCGAGTTTTCAGTTTTTCTAATAGGGGAATGAGGAAACAGGCGGTTTTGCCACTGCCTGTACGTGCCATTGCCACCAAGTCACGACCCTCAAGAGCTATTGGTATCGTCTGAAATTGTGAATTTATAACTATGATTAATTCAGTTAGGGCAGAGTGGGGGAAAATGGATACTGTGATGAAACGGTTTGAGATGGATTTTTTTTGATGATTCTGTTGAAAAGCTGAGGAAATTTTAGCCGGAAAACGAGGGTCAGATGTATTTTTTTCGATTTTTCTTGAAAATTCGATATTTTTCGGCATTTTTGAGGGGTAAAAAGCTTCTTTTTTTTGAAAATTTTCAGTTTTTTGCAAATATCTTTGATTCTATTGGTTGTAGCAATTCGGGGTTGGTCTCAAATGGAAGGTGAGCTCATTTCCCATCGATTTATGGGGTTTTGAATTCGAAAATATCAATTTTTGGGATAGTTATAGGGCAAAAACTGTTTCACAAAACTGTTTCACAAAAATGCCCATAAATAGCTCAAAGATCGATATTTTAAAAATGAAAACCCTATGAATCGATGGCAAATGATCTCACCTTTCACCTCCAATCGGAATTTTTACGCTACGACAAATAGAACCGAAGATATTCTCAAAAAACTGAAAATTTTCAAAAAAAGGAAGGCTTTTACCCCTCTAAAATGCTCAGAAAAGTCAAAATCGTCAAAAATTCAAAAAAAATTATTCCAGCACTTGTTTCCCGTCTAAAATTTCCTCAGCTTTCCAATGAAATCATCGAAAACAATTTACCGCCAATATTTCTATTGATTTCAAGAGTTTCCCATAATATTTGCCTAAAAATTTAGCATTCTTCAGCTAAATCATTACCTTTCTCTGAATCGGAGTTGGAATTTTATATCCACGTTTTAAAATTGCCTTCAAAACAGCAGAACTCAATCCCATTGCCTGAAATCCACCAGATCTCTTTGAAACCTTTTTATTAGATACCATTCCAGTAATTTCATCACCCTCATCCTCTGCATCTCCAAATTCGATTGTATTCGATTCTTCCATCATTTAATTTATTAAAATCCGCTGAAAAATCATGAAAAATTTCTTTTGGTTAGAACACTACCTTTTTTTATCACATTAAAAATTTAATATTTTAATTGCTTCAATAATTCCTGTAAAATTATTAGAACTTAATTAATTACTTCATCTTTCAAATTAATTTATTTCATATTTATTGCAAATACTCACATTGTTATTGACAAGTAGAAAATATCAGCACGTGGAGACACTCTGACAATTTTCATTTTTCGTATAAACTTTTCAAGTGGTGGGGGTAAAATATAGCTATTAGTTCCTCGAATTTCATCTCTGCAGATGTAGTTGCATGTTAATTCTCGAATTTCCTTTAGAAACCTTTTTTTCACCTCAAAATCTCGCATTGAAGATGAGCCTTTACTGTAATTAATTAATAAAAATTAATATTCCGATCCAATCAATGAGAATAAATTGGAATTTAATGATAAAAGCATATTTCATCGTTGAATATTTATCATTTGAAGAATCAAACTATGACTTCTTCATTTTTTTGCACAGTATAATTATGTCAATGTGTATTGTATATTTTCGCAATCGTCCCAACTGCCAGATTCATACTTTGTATTTAATGGTAATTGTTTATGAGCTCTGTAATTCAACAGAGTTGATTAAATAATTATGGAATTAAGGAATTAACCTTTGGTTTCAAAACAGTTGTCTTTTTACATTCAAATGGATATGAAAACATTAAAACATTGTTTTTCTAGGATTTTCCTTAAAAAAAAAAGAACTTCAATAAATTATTCAAATTTTGTAAAATTTATTTTTTCATAAAATTCTCATCCTCAATCGAAAACTCTTGAAAAAATCGATTCCACCAATTTTCCCATAAAAAATGTCCCATATAAACCCATAAAATTCATGGAATTTGTTGAAAAATGATAAAAATGACTAAACAATTATTTATGATAACATTAAAATCCCCAATTAATTTCATAATAAAGAAACAATATAAGTTAAACAGAAAAACACCGAAAATAAGAAGTTATAAATTCAAATTACCCGCGTTAATTCCTTGGTGCGTGTCGAGTGAACCCCGTGGCGCGTTGTTGTGATCTAATATGGCGGAACGTAGTGTTGTGGCTGTTGAGTGTCTACGTCAGTTTTGAAGAGAATTGGAAAAAAAAAAAAAATTTAAACAATATTATTTAATAAAAAAATGACTAATCAATAAATAAAACTGTTAATTAATAAATTAACAGTGTTAAAAAGTGTTTAATTTATTAATAAACAATTATAAATAAACAAACCACGTGACGTGTGAGTGGAATAAAAATTGTACAATTGAAATAGGGGGATTTTGCTCATTTTTCATCTCTCTCTCTCTCTCGCTCTCTCTCTTTCTCTCTTTCTCTTTTCATTCACTCTCTCACTCTGTATAATCTTTTTGCGTGAACCGCTCAGTTTTTACGATTTTTTTCCATGTTATTTTCTTTAAAAAGAATAAATAAATCATTATAATAAAAAGATTTATCGATTAATTCATATTTAATGAATTTTAAAGTATTAAGTAACACAAGGGATAAAGAGAAATTTTCTAAAACGCATTCATTACTATTATTATTATGATTAATTTTTTTTTCTCGTTTTGAGAATGTAAAAGTGCAGAAAAAACACAGTTAAATTAAATTAAATTAAATTCGACAGTTTAAAGTGCTTTATTTTCCAATTCTATTAATCCGTAAAGATTATTTATTTACAATTTCCCGCGTTCCAAAAACTCTTTTTCTCTTGAGCATTAAAAATTAACTCTCGCGAGATCTCTCTTGTCCCTTTTTTTTTTCTTTCTCGAATCATTTTTTTTACCTCTTTTTTTCTCCTTTTTTTTGCCCAGTCTCGTGGTTAATATGTGTGCGTACATGATTTGTATGTGTGCGTGTGTATGTGTGTCCAATAATGTGGGGTAGTATATATATATATGTATATACAAATCTATATGCTCATTCATATATATGTCAAGATCTATATATGTGTGTATATTGCAAAATTGTGTGTATGTGTGGGCCAGTCTAATGAAGATGTAGGCTTATGCAACTAAAAATTTTCATATAAACACACACACAAACGTAAATTTTTTTTTTGTAAACACGAGATTGAAGAAAAAAAAAAGGAATTAAAAAAAAAAAAAAAATTTTAAATTGATTAAAAAAAAGGAAAATTATTTAATTTTTTTCTCTGCAGGAAAAAGCTAATTTCAGTGGATTTTTTTGGAGACCGGTTAATCCTGTGAATATTTAAAAAAAAAAAAGGAGGAAGGCTTCTTTTTTCGGCCAGTGCTTTCTGTCGAGGAGAAAAGGAAGTTTTAACTGGAAAAAAGGGAGAAAAAAACAATTGAATTGTGTATTTACAATTTGTGTGTAAGAAAAGGACAGAAGAGGAACAGTGCCATTTTTTTTTCATTTTTTTTAAACTACGAGTGAATATAAATAACACAGGTGGTGGTTAAAATAAATAAAAGAGCCTCGATGATAGTACTGAAACACGTTGAATGTCACGTTGTGAATTATTATGTTACAATTTTGGAACTTAATGCATATAATATGCACGTAATAATCAGAGAGACAGATTAGTAGTGTTTCTTTAATTTGCTTTTTTTTTTTTGTTTGATTTTCGGTGTACATCTTTTTTTTGAAAAAAAAGGAAAATTTATTTAACGTGAACTGGAAGAAAAGTAAAAAATTGCAAAAGAAATGAAAAAAAAAATGATTAATTTGAGGGATTACTTACGTGCGATCAGCAGAATAGTTTGAGAATTATAATAAAAAACTGTGTAGAGTGGGGGGAAACGAGGTACTTTGGGATAATTAGGTAGTTTGAGCCTTTTTTTTTTAATTCTTTCATTTGAGGAGGAAGAAAGTTGGACATTGAAACAATACTAAAGTGCAAATTTGTGCAAAATGACTGATACTAGGAGAAGAGTGAAGCTTTATGCATTAAATGCTGATAGACAGTGGGATGATCGTGGTACTGGTCATGTTTCTTCACCCTATGTTGATCGTTTAAAAGGTATTTCATTGCTCGTTAGAGCTGAGAGTGATGGATCAATTTTACTTGAGAGTAAAATACAACCAGACACTGCATATCAAAAACAACAGGTAAATATCAATTTTTCAAGTTTAAAATGAAAGAATTACTTGCTTTTTTTTTTGGTTATGAAATTTTCTACCAATATGGGCTTAATTTTTTTTTTTTTTTTTTTTGATAAAGCTACTTGTTTTGGAGATATTTACATTTCAAGTGGTAAATGAGATAAAAGTTCATGTATTACGTTGATTGGTTTTGCAAATATTTCGGGGAGTATTGATTTTAGGGGAATTTATCAAGAGACATGTTTCTTTCTCTTTTATAAAATTTTTTAACAAAAAATAAATGATTTTGTTGTAAATTTGTTTCAGGATACGCTGATAGTATGGTCAGAGGGTGACAATTTTGATTTAGCCCTTAGCTTTCAAGAGAAAGCTGGATGTGACGAAATATGGGAAAAAATATGCCAAGTACAGGGTAAAGATCCATCAGTTGAAATAACCCAAGATATTGTTGAAGAATCAGAAGATGAAAGATTCGATGATATGTCTGATTCAGCACCACCAATTGAATTACCACCATGTGAATTGAGCCGTTTGGAAGATATTAATGAATTAATTGGTAATTGTTTATCAACACCAGTTAGAAAAGAAAAATTAGCAATGGCACTTGAATCAGAGGGATATATTAAAAAATTATTAAATTTATTTCACACATGCGAGGATTTGGAGAATATAGAGGGACTACATCATCTTTATGATATATTTAAAAATATATTTCTATTGAATAAAAATGCATTATTCGAAGTTATGTTCAGTGAGGATGTTATATTTGATGTTGTTGGTTGTTTGGAGTATGAGCCAACATTACCACAGCCAAAAAGACATCGTGAATATTTACGTCAATTAGCAAAATTTAAACAAGCAATACCAATAACAAATGCTGAATTACTTGCTAAAATACATCAAACATACCGTGTCCAGTATATACAAGATGTTGTATTACCAACACCAAGTGTATTTGAAGATAATATGCTAAGTACACTCAGTAGTTTTATATTTTTTAATAAAGTTGAAATTGTTACATTAATACAGGATGATGAAAGATTTTTAACTGAATTGTTTAGACAATTAACTGATGAAGGAACAACAATAATAAAACGACGTGATTTGGTATTATTTCTAAAGGAATTTTGTAATTTTTCACAAAATTTACAGCCACAGGGTAAAGAGGCATTTTATCGTACACTAACAGCACTTGGTATATTACCAGCATTGGAAATAACATTAGCTATTAATGATTCACAAACTAAAACAGCTAGTATAGATATATTAACTTATATCGTTGAATATTCACCAAGTGTCGTTAGAGATTATACACTACAACAAATTAATAATACTGAACAAGATCAAATGTTAATTAATGTTATTGTATCACAACTTGTTGGTGATAATGACAATGAACTTGGTGGTGCTGTACAACTTGCTGGTGTATTACGGCTATTACTTGATCCAGAAAATATGTTAGCATCAGTTAATAAATCAGAGAAGACTGATTTTTTAAATTATTTCTATAAAAACAGCATTGTTAAACTGATTGAGCCATTACTTGCTAATACTATTGGTGATAAACCAGCGAGGGAGGATTACAGGACTGTACAATTACTTGGATTAATACTTGAATTATTATCATTCTGTGTTGAACATCACATGTATCAAATTAAAAATTGCATTTTAAATAAGGATCTGCTTAGAAGAATACTTATATTAATGAAATCAACTCACACATTTTTAGTATTATGTGCATTGAGGTTTATGAGAAAAATTATTGCACTTAAGGATGAATTTTATAATAGATATATTATTAAGGGAAATCTATTTGCACCTGTATTTGATGCATTTGCAAGAAATAATGGAAGATACAATCTACTGGATTCAGCTATACTTGAGATGTTTGAATTCATTAAATTGGTAATTATTATTTTCTTCAAAATCCTTCGGAAAAATCATTTATTTTTTCATTATAATTATCCTTGCTTCTTCTTGTATTCTTTCAGGAGGACATTAAATCATTGTGCTCGCATGTAGTTGAAAATTTCTCAAAAGAATTGGAAACAATTGACTATGTACAAACCTTCAAAGCATTGAAAATGAGATACGAACAGCATCAAGATAAACTTAAAGATCGCGATAGAGCTACTCTGGAGAGGTAAATTTTCCATTTTTCCATAATCTGTAAATCTTGAGAGATCCCAAGATAAACTACAACAATTGACATCTTTCTTTTCTCCTAAAAAAAATTAATCCAGAATTTTTTCCAAAAGTGTGCCATCAATTCTACGAAACAGTAGATATCGTCGCGATCAGAGGCAGCTCGATGAAGACGAAGAAATGTGGTTCAATGAAGAAGAAGATTTTGATGAAGGTGAAGCTGTTGTACCAGCTGCAGCTGCTGATTTAGTACCACCAGCATCAGCTAAAAAACAGCCACCAAGTCAAAATAGTGGACAACAACAAAATCCATTGCCAGTTGATAATAAAGGACAACAACAGCAGGGCCAAACTGTTCTTAATAATAATACAGCAAGTAATATACTGTCAAATCAACAGTCACAAGTTAATAATACAAGTAGCATACCAACTGCTAATGAATCATCAATTTCAACTGGAATTATAACAACTTCAACGGAAACACTGGACAAACCTAGCACAACTGTTTTCAAAAAAGTAAAAAAATTATTCTCTGTTTTTTTCAAAGATATTCGCAAATTTTTTAATAATTCGTCTTTAATTAATTAATATAAACTTTGATTTTTCAAGGGATTGGTGGATTATGAAGGTGATTCAGATGAAGAGGACGAGGATCCTGAATTAAGTCCATCGCCCAAGAGACAGCGACTTTCATAGTAAAAAAAAGAATTGTCTTTTTATTAAAAATCACCATTTACTATTCAATTGCCTCAATTGCAACTCACTCGAAAGAAACAACAAAAATTGATAACAGGTCAATAACTTGTTTTATTTTTCATATTGTTTCTTTTTTTGTTATTTCATGGTTTTTTTTTTCCTTTCAATTCCATTTGAAGGCTGCAAATATTATGGCTTTGAAAAACACAAAAATTCAAACGATTCTTCATAATTGCAATTATTATTTTTTTTCGGATTTCCCTACAATTTAATGAGTGAGTGAGTAAATAGGAGGATCATTATTTTTCTTTGCCCTCGAAAGCCTCGCCCCCTCTCTCAATGTAGTGTGTATAGTAGAAGTCTGTAATTGTCTGTCTGTACGAGATTTTGTACAATTTACTTGAGATTCTTTTTTTTCTGTTTTTTTTTTTTTCTAATTTCAATGAAAAGAAAAAAAGGGCAAAATATTGGAGAGAAGTGAACAATATGGAGCAGCGTATATTTGGAGAATCGAAAAAAAAAAGTTAAACGCATCAATAGATTAATGAATAAATTGTAGAAAACGTATCTTAAAGAAAAAAAAAAGGTAATTATATGAGTTTGTAAGACAAACAAGAGTGAAGTGAAGTGTAAGCAAAACAAATTCGATAAGAAAATTTTTAGAATATCTTGGATTATAAGATAATTAATTATTTATGCGCTATTGTACGCCTATGTTGTGTGAAAAGAGATAGTAAATTTGAAAGTAGTTCCATGAATCATATTTTTTTTTTTCTAATTTAAAAAAACAAACATGTGTCCTAAATAATTAAAATAAATTCGTTTTCTATCTTGAAGAAAAAAACAATAACAAAATGGAATTTAAGAATTTGAACATAAATTAAAAAATTGAAGGAACGTACATGGCGGTGATTGTAGAAAAAAAACAAATCATATTAACAATGTTTACGACAGCAACTAAAAGAAAACCTGAGACAAAAAAAAATCTTTAGTTATTTATTTATTATTATTATGATCATTATTATTACTATTATTTTTTCTTTTTTCCAATTATTATTTTCTTCTAACGAGCGAGGGATCAATGAACACATATGAATTTTATTTGGACCTATAAAGTGAAAATATTGATTTAAAAAATTGAAAACTTCCAGAAAATTTCATCCACAGTTGATTTCTCTTTTGTGTTTGCTAAATAATTATCTCTCATTCTTTTTTTCATCCACTTGTGCAATTTCAGAGTTTTAATCATTGAGTGCCAAAGACAAAATCACATGATTTTTTATCGTTTATAACTCTTTTTCCCTCCTTCCCCGTTACTCCTCATTCTGTCAGCCATAATCATTTTTTATATATTTGATATTTTTAATAATAAAATGGAAAATTTACAAAAAAAAATGAAAAAAAAGAGAAAAACCAATGATTTATCCTCTGACATTGCTTATGATTTTTATTGTTTTTTTTTTTGTACAGGAAAATTATAATTTTTGTGATTAAAATCATAATTAATTGTAAATTTCATTAATTTCTCAATCAAGTGATTTAAGAAAATAGGTCGAGAATTAAAATGAATATCTTTGAGAGGAGGAAGCTGTGAAAAAAATGACAAGACATCTTTTAAGAAAATTCTTTAAAAAAAAGGTCTCTTGTAAATTTTTTCCAAGCTCATGAGTTTCCAAGATATTTTTTTAAAAAATCAAAAATTTTTTGACTTATTTAATTCTATCGTTTCACTACTGCTATCATTATCAACTCATCCTTCTTTACTACTCAACTGTTGAATTTTCCTTTTTTTTTTTCAATTTAATTGATTTAATTGATGAATTTAAAAACACGCTGCTCCACAGTTTGAGCTGGAAAAAAGGCAAAATTGAAGAAAGACATAAAATTTTCTAAAGAAAATAAAAAAAAATAACGTAATAATCCAATGAAAATAGATTTAAAAAATCCTAACAAATACAGAAACCAGAAATTGTAAGTTAGTGTACAGTTTTTTTAACTCATTTATTATTAAAAGAAAAACGGCAAAAAAAACGAAAAAAATAATAATAATAATTAACATATATTGAAGAGAAGAAAGAAAAAATTATCAATTATCATTTAGCCCACAGCCAACGAGGAGTATATTAATGTGTCTACAATGTACAACTATTAAAAAAAAAAAAACATTGAATTTTTAATTAAAAATAAAAGGAAAAAAAAAAACAATTTAAACGAATGACTGCTGTAATCATGAATAATTGTGTAAATAATGCACCCTTCGTTAATGATAACTGGATGATTTAGAAATTAAAATAAAAAGAAAAGTGGGATGAAAAAATTAAAAAATATATTGTCAATCACACTTGCTTAATTCATTTTCACACAAAAAGAAGAAAAAAAAACAAACAATCATGAAGTGGATGATTGAAGGCTACAGAGACTTAATAATTAAAAAAAAAAAAATAATAATTATCATCAAGTAAATTTAATTGAAGAATTAATCGATAATAATAATAATATTATATAATAATAATAATAATAATAATAATAAATAACGATAAATAATGGTATAACGATAAAAAAACATTTTTTCACCATAATTATATGTATCTTCGTGCAAAATGGCTCAGTCACTGTTGTAAAAAGCTCTCTGTTAAGGAAAATAAAAAGAAAAATGAGTAAAAAATAATGAATAATAGTAATAACGATATTAATCATAATAATAAATGATACATAATGATTTTATGTATTGGAAAGAAGGAAAAAAAAGAAATTGACAGTTGTATGCAAGATAAACCGTCTCATTTGGAAACCAAAAAGAAGAAAAAAATTTACACTAAATAGGAAGAAAACAAGCGCAAGCCAATTATGTACATCAAAAGGATGTTTATTTTTGTAAATAATCATTATAAAAGAAATAATAATAACGACAATTTCCTGCCTTAATGAAGACAGCAATATTCATTATTTATTAATATACTGCAAAAGGGAAAAAATCATCGGAAATTTGAAGAAAAAACGAGATAAATCATTCAATTGGCCTAAAATTTTCAATGAAATTATTCATTAATTAGAATAAATGGAAAAAGCCCATTGCAACATTCTGACGCATTTCGCACGAAAATTGTGACGCCATTGGATTCAATTGAAAATCATCAATTATTTCAATAGTGAAGAGATAAAACGTGATTAAGAGAGAGATTTTCATTGTAAAAATTTCAAGTTGGATATTTCTAAATCTATAAGAGATAGAGAAATTTTTGAAGAAATTTTTCTTGTAGCTCTTGATTTCATCTACAAAAATTTCCCTGTCTCACTTATTATTCGAGATATTTCATAAAAAAGAAAGAAAAAAATTATGAAATATACGATTTACCTCTTCGTTATTGATTTTTTCGATAAAATGTTATATTAACATATTAAATGAAGTGATTTTTTTTTAAATATGTTTCAAAGGCATATATATATATGTAAATCGAGAAAAAATCATTGAAGCATTAAAATATAAGTAGAGGGAAACAATAATTGCATTTTTATTATTTTCAATTTGTTTCTTTTTCCTATTTTATTGGGAGAAGGTGGGGTAAAATGGACACTCCAATTGAACGGTTCGAGATAGAAATTTTCTGATGATTCCATTGAAAAGCTGAGAAAATTTTAGGCGGAAAACATGTGTCGAAAGTTTTTTTCTCAATTTTTGGAAAAATTTACTTTTTTGGCCAAGTTTTGAAGGGGTTTTCCTTTTGAAAATCGAAAAAATTCACTTTTTCGGCTATATCTCCGGTTCTATTGATCGTAGCGACCTGAGGCTGATCTCAAATGAAAGATGAGCTCATTTCCCATCGATTTATGTGGTTCAAATTTTTTTAAAATCAATTTTTCAAATATTTATAGGTCATTTTCTAAAAATCAGGTTTTTGCCCTATAAGTACTTGAAAAAATTGATATTTTTCTTTTTAAACCCCATAAATCGATGGGAAATGAGCTCACCTTTCATTTAAGATCAACCCCAGATCGCTACGATTAATAGAACCGGAGATATTCCCGAAAAACTGGAATTTTTCAAAAACTGAAGTATTTTACCTTCAAATCTTGCGCGAAAAATGTAATTTTTGAGAAATTCCAAAAAATAAAAAAATACTCCAAAATATAAAATTTCAACAATGAAACATAGAGAGTGATATTGGTGAGTGTTATATATGAATAAAAGTGTGTTGTAGAAGTGCGAAAATTATTTAATTATAATAAATTTAAATTTAGCAGATTTTTTTTCTGTTTTTTTTTCTCGCAACGAACTTGTGAGTTTCATAAAATGAATAGTTCATCATAATTTCATTTCCCATTTGTCAACTGATAATTAACAATAGAAATCAATTAAGAAAATCTGCAAGAGAACTTTTTTCATTTGGAGGAGGAATAATCAAATTAACATGCAGTATGCGACATTTATCGAAAAATATAAAATTTTTATTATTCAACAGCTAAAAATTCAAAAAATTTACATAATAAAGCCATAAAATAGTTGAATCCAATCATTAAATAATGGAGAAAGACGTTAAAAAAAAATTGTCTACATTATTCTGCAAATATCTTTGTAAAGAACTTCGAAGAATTTGTTAAGAGACACTTTTTCATAGAAAATGTCATGGACCACAAAAAAGATCTTCCAGAGACTCTTTCGAAATCTCTGATTTCTCAGATATTTTCGAATTGATTGACGTCCAATACTCTCAACTCATTCCTTTCTATTCCACCTGTCCAATATTTACTGAGCTCTTCTTGTACTTCACTACAAGAAGAGTTCCTTAACGAACAAAATTTCGATTTCCCAACTTATCTCCGTAAATTTGACAACTTAATTTCCATTCATTCCAAATGAAATTTGTACATATTAAAGTACGATTGTTTTTTACCAAATATTAAATAAGCCAAAAATGGAAATTTTTCAGTAAGATAAATTGATAATTTCATTTGATTATTGAAATAATAACGAAATAATGTTGACCACCAGTATTGTGTCTGCAGCAGGTACTTGTGCACTGATAATTGAATATTTAAAATTAATTTACTGTAAATTGGTATGTTTTCTGTATTCATATCGAGTATAGCAATATTATTATTATTATTATTATTATTATTATTATTATTATTAATATTAGAAACTGAAGATGATATCAAGAAATGAGTGATTGCTTTGAATGCATGATTATTTATAAATGGATTTATTGGCCATAATCCATCGAGTAATGCTTGACTCATTTCCTCAAAATCATCAGTTTTTTTGGCAAGATGTGGTATAAATATTTCCTCAAGTAATCTTCTGCATAGGGCCTTGGTTTCTTCTATACTTCCCTTGCATAAATTAAATCTGAAATAATTATTGGCAATTATTAATTTTTCCTGGGGATTTTATCAAGGATTTTTATTGAATTAATTTCTCACCTCTCTTCTGTTCCCAGCATGTGTCCAATTACCCTCCAAAAGTGTAAGAGGCCATCAACTTCTTTCTCAGTCATGAGAATTCCCAATTGCTCGGAACACAACAAACTAAATCCCATAAAACCAAATTGCGTTAAAGCCATATCGAGTTGAGATATTCTTCCGATTCCTACTTCGGAACTTCTTCTGGAAGCAATACAGTGTTTTTTCCTTACATTTTTCAATGATTTTAGAAATCTGAAATTTAAGGAAATTGGAGAAGATTACTAGAAATAATTCTCAGTCTTTCTTCGTTTTTAAGATTGAGGAAAATGGGGTCAGATGGGTATTCCAATTGAAGGCTTCGAGATAGAGATTTTTTGATGATTTCATTGGAAAGTTGAGGAAATTTTAGGCGGAAAACATGTGTTAAATTTTTTTTTCTCAATTTTTGGAAGAATTTGCTTTTTCGGTAAAGTTTTGAAGGGATTTCCCTTTTGAAAATCGAAAAAATTCATTTTTTCGGCGATATCTTCGGTTCTGTTGGTCTTAGCGATCTGGGGTTGATCTCAAATGAAAGGTGAGCTCATTTCCCATCAATTTATATGGTTCAAAAAATTTTTTAGTCAATTTTACGAATATTCATTGGTCATTTTCTGATAAATCAGTTTTTGCCCTAAAATTAATTGAAGAAATTGATAATTTTCTTTTCAACCACATAAATTCATGGGAAATGAGCTCACCTTTCATTTAAGATCAGCCCCAGATCGCTACGACCAATAGAACCCGACATATTCCCAAAAAACTGGATTTTTTCAAAAAACTGAAGTATTTCACCATTAAATCTTGCGCAAAAAATTCGATTTTTCAAAAATTAAAAAAAATAACTTCCGAAATATGATTTTCATGGGAAATTCCCTCAGCTTTTCAATGGAATCATCAGAAAAAATCCATCTCCAATATTTCCATCAATTTTTAATTTTCTTTCCACATTCCTTTACGATAAAAAAAATGAGAAAACGCAACTTCTCAGAAAAATTTGAGAATAAGATATTTTCTATCTCACTCACTCTTCATTTCGATTTGGTGCACTCTTGTACCAAACGCATGTATGCAATATCGTTGATGCATAACGTCTAAATGCTGTACAAGGACTTCCACTTTGTTTCGTAAACTTGAGAATATTGAGAATCGATGGTACAGCAAGTAAAAGTAGTAATCCTGATAATTTGGCAATCATCATGGTAAATATATTTTTTCTGAATACATCTTGACCAAGTTGAAATTTTTCAGCATCAAAAAATTCTGGTAATTCAATTGTGTAATCATCTGAATCGGCTGGAACTTTTGATCCAACTTCGAGAAGAAACTTTAGTTGTTTCTCAGTTTTTTCAGTATCTGCAATAAGAAAAGAGTAAAAAAAAAATATTTTCCATTAAAAAAAATAATAAAGAAAAAATCCTTTCTATTTGCTGCCCTTGAAAAAAATTAAAAAAATTTTTTTGAGCCAATTTTACGTTATTTCAACGTCTAAAAATCTCAAAATCTAAAAAAAGAAATAAATAAAATCGATACAATGTAAATATCCATTGATATGGAATAGGCAATATTAAAGATTGTGCGATATGATAAACCAATGGTATTTTGTATTCATCAACATACCGAATGAGGACATCTGTATTCTCTACGACCTGTGAATTACCAAATACGTCTGGAAATTCACTTAGTGTGAATACATTGCTTACAATTTTGACTAACAAGAAGAAAGAAGTGTTAACTGAGCAATTACATTGAGACTGTGTTCCATTCATATGATCACATGAATTTTAATTATTTCACATTGATCATTATCATTTCAACTATTGATTTTAGAAAAGAATTATCAGGGAAGACAATTTTTGTAACAAATTATTATGCTCTACAAAGAATATTTTATGAAAAATTCTTTCGAATTCAATAGTTCTCGCAGTTATTTGAATAATATTCAAAGAATCTGGTTTATGGGCTTTCCCCTGGTTTAAATGTGAATAAACTTTGCTCATCAGTGATCTCTTTAGTCTTTCGAGTTAAACCGGTATTATAGCACACTGGTAACGGTCCATTCATACGTAATTTTGAAATTCTTACCGTTGAACTCATAGAAGATGATAAAAGAAAAATTGGCAATATTTAATATAGGGGAAGGTGGGGCAATACGGACATAAAGGATAAAATGGACACATTTGATTTTTTTTGCATATATTATGAAAAAATCTTCAAATGAATGAAAATATTCGAGATGGATTTTTTCCAATGATTCCATCGAAAAGCTGAGGAATTTTTAGTCGAGAAACATGTGCCAGAATTAATTTTTTTCAATTTTTTGGGAATTCGATTTTTTCTGGTATTTTTGAGGGCCTTTCGATTTTTGAGTAAATTCAGTTTTTTGGAAATATCTCCGGTTCTATTGGTCGTAACGACTTGGGACCGATTTTAAATGAAAGGTGAGATTATTTCTCATCGATTTATGGGGTTTTGAATTCAAAAATATCGATTTTTCACATAGTTATAGGACAAAAATCAATAATCATAATTTTTTACAAAAGTTCCCATAACTATCTGAAAAATCGATATTTTTAGTTTCAAAACCCCATAAATCGATGGGAAATGATCTCACCTTTCATTCCAAATCGGTCCCAAGTCGCTGAGACCAATAGAACCGAAAATATTTCAAAAAAACTGAATTTGTTCGAAAATCGAAAGGCTTTTTACCCCTCAAAAACGCCAGAAAAAATCGAATTCTCAAAAAATTGAAAAAACTTAATTCCGGCACATGTTTCTCGACTAAAATTTCCTCAGTTTTTCGATGGAATTAAAATAAATCCATCTCCAATATTTTAATTAGAATGTCCATTTTACCCCACTCCCCTAATCAAAGAAATAATTCGATTCCTTCACTATAATACATGAAAATGAGTAGCAAAAAATCAAATAAATCAAAGAAAAATTACCTGCATCGTCTAATTTATTTGTATTCCTAATATTGTTATTAGAACAATATGTGTAATCCATTACGTAATTATTTTTCACAAAAAAAAAATTAAATAAACAATAAAATCACAATTTTATAAATTTACAGTCAAACTACGAATTGAACATTTACGCGGGAAGCATTAGAATTCGGAGAAATTTTTAAAAATCTAACTCCACTAATCGAAAACACACTTCTGCGGAATTTGTAGATGTTGTCGTGTGTTTTAAAGCAAAATGTCTTTGCCAGTTTTTTTTTCTTTCTTCCTTCGTAGGATTAGTAGCACAAGGTATTGCATGGTTCACCTCTCCTTTTCATTTTACTTGAGATGATGGTGGGATGTGGAATTGTTGAAAGGACAGTGTTGACCCAGTTTGTTGAACCTTCTTGATATTATTCATGTTATATTCCCTCCAAACTTTCTCGATTAAAAGAGATGAAAAAAAAAAAAAACAAGATTTGCTCTTATTTTATTTCACAGTTGTTGCACATTTTTTTCTTTTTTCACTAAAGTAGAAAGTAATTTGACGACCATCAAATGTTGTCAATGTCAATTATTTATTTGCACTTTTGTGATTAATGACTTTGATGATTTAGCACATGATTTTAAATATTTACACGTTGAAAATATACTTTTTTTATTCCAATTGTAATAATAATTGAATGATTTACGGAATAGTTGCTAACAGTACGAACGACTCATTCGTATTAACGAGAAAGTCAAATGCAGGAGTGTCACCGTGACGAGGGGAAAGCTCTCCTCTTACTATTCTTTTCTTTTTTTATATTATAGTTAAAGTGAAAGTATAAAATATGATGTCAAGACAGCAGGTGATACAATGGCTCTATTATGTTTAGAATTTAGTTGAAAGGTAAAATTAAAGTGGAGAAATCAGCAAAATCTGGGCAAAACGAAGAAATTCAAATTAGAAGGTCGGCGGATGATTAATGATTAAGGGACTAAATGAGGAAGGAAAATAAGAATAAATCAATTAAATTTCATGAACTTTATTCGTTCATATAAGATATAAGATATGGGATATAGATTATTTTCACATTGGAATTTGCAGAAAGACGTAAAATTTGCAAATACATAGATGAAATAATTAATAAATTGGATAAATCTCTATTAGATCAATAAAAGCCTTGATAAAATATTTAATTGAATAATATCCACAGGAAGAAAACAAATGTATTCTTCAACTTGTGTATTAATATGAGGAGATTCAGGGTAAAATGGAACTGTAGGGCAAAGTGATCTGGGATTTTTCTTTCAGAGAAGCCCTCAACTTTTAAAATTGAAAAAATCACACAATAATGGGAGAATGTTCGAGCATCTTCCCAATTTTTTTCAGATTTTTTCATAAAGTCCTTCACTCTCAAAAAAATCCATAAATCATTTCACTGCGGAGGTCCATTTTGCCCCGATCTCCTCTAGTAGATTCAAATTAACAACTCTAATTGATATTGCATATATATAATTATAATCTTAAGAAAAGGCCGAACTTTCTTTCTGCTATTTTCGATTTGTGCTCTTTTTTAGAGCAGTGGCAATAAGAAGTATTCTTATCAAAATTATTATCCCCTTCGAAATTTCGGAAATCTTCTGACCCCTCTTGACCTCGGTGCAGGCTTTGCAGGTTTCTTTTTATTATCCTCTGATTCTGCATCATCAGGTATTTCGAAATTGAATTCCATTCCTTTGTGCTTTTCAGTTTTTCCATTATTTTTTGCTCCTAGGGTTGGCTGTGATTCGTCTTGTTCCAAATGCCCTTTATGATCTATTAATGACGCATAATCATGAGTTACCAGCTTCAATGCTATGAATCCACCGTATCCAGTTTGTCCTCTATAATATATCCCAGCACCTGCCAATGGTTGGGGTGGATAAGAAAATACTGGTTGAGCATCGATGAATGGAACTGCTGTTTGTCCATAATCCTTATCCAAATCAGTCATACGGAAATTAACATATGTATTTTTCTCTGTATTCACTATATTTTCATCTGCCAAAGTAGGAATATCTGGATTCTCGATCTTTATTTCCTTTCTATAATGATTGAGAAAAAAAAATCAAATTAAATATCAAGTATTGTTATGATTTACACATTAAATGAACAATGATTTCATAACTTTCCTAGAAAATTGAATATTTGATTTCCAAACACCATCTCCATTAGCCAAAGTTCCTGATCTATAATCAAATGCATGGCTCATAATTTCTAAACCCAAATGGAAATTTTGGAAACTTAATTTGATTCCTGTCATCACTGCACCAACTGGTGAATGTAGTGTATCCAAATTGACTCCCTTTTTATAATATTTTATTGAAAAATAATCTTCTATGGGTGTGGAAGGTGATTTTATATCAACTTCATCAACTGACTGCCATTCAACTTCTGATGTTATACTTCCATTAGCCTCTAATTTTCCCTCCTGAATTTGAATATAAATTGTTTGATTTATCTCAACAAAGCGAAGTCCTGTTATGACCCTGAATAACATATTATAAAAATAAAATGACTGAAACGAGTATTTTGCCTGGATCTCTTTCATAGGAAAATGCTTTATGAATAATGTGAGGAAAAAAGCATATATACTATTTTATTATTGAATTTTATTACGTACATATTCTCTGAACTGTTCGATTGCACTTTCCTCAAACTGAAAGTTCGAACGGTTTCTGGCCAATCATAACTATCGCAATAACATGTACACCAATCGCAAGAATGGAAACTCCAATTTTGAATGAGCTGAAATTTTTTCAGAAAGCTCCTCATTCGAGTACAGTTTTTTCTCTTTCCCCACTTTTTATAAATAGCATCATAGCGTCTAGAACTCCCTTTTTTCTGAAATATTTGCATTTTTTTATATAATAGTTTACAACAATTATGAATAATTTGATTCTTTCAAGTACAGAATTATGGTTAAATTATTGATAATGTAATACGAATTACCGGTGGACAGTACTCCGAAGCGGATCGACTAGCACACCGATAAAGTGTTCCTGGGCATTTGTCTACTTCTGCTAAATTTATATACGGATGAAACTCAGCATTAATATAATTCTCGCATGTTGCCGAACAAGTTCCCCACTTATTCAAAAATACCTCGCTGAGGACAATTGAATTGAATAACCATTTCAGTTCTATATGAGTTTTACCTTCGAAAAAAATATATATATATCTCACATGAATTTCGGTTTTTGCTGGCACTATCCAAAGTTCAAACTTACCACTTTGATGAACTTTTGCATCACAAGCACGAATATCTCTGGAAGCAATACGCATAGCTGACACAGCAAAGTCTTTAATCCCAAGCATACTTTCCTCATAAGATTCCTGGATTATTTCCTTTCCCTGTGTATATTCATGTTTGGACGAAGTATCATTTATTATATCGTATGCCGCAGATTTTATTGCATATCCTTTAATTATATACATCGAAATTTCTTCATACATTCTGTAAATGTCCTGCTGCAGAGATGTTCCTCTATTACAACGCATCACTGCCTTGTCCTAAAACATTAAGATCATGATTATTATTATCGTGACAATTGAATCTAATTCTAAAATGCAAAAATCTGAAGAATTACAGACAATTTTTATTTTTTTGAATCAAATGATTATTCGAATCTAAATTGTAAACTTACTTCTTTTTTTTGAGGTCCAACTATTAGTTCAAGAAGACCAGTATTGAGAGACGAGAAAGGTGCAACTAATTTCACAAGATGATCCAATCGTTGGGATAAACCATTATCCCCATGAGTTATAGCAGTTTTCGCAAAGTCCTGAAGAATATAGTCAGAAATACCATCTGCATAAGCTTGAAACAAGTGATACTGTCTACGTATATAGTCAACGTCATCTGTGTAATCATTGATTGCTTGATGATATTGAATAAGATAGCCAATTTCATTGATTATTGTTGTTTCAGAGAGCTTGATAGCTTTTTCCATATTGTCAATTTTTGAGGATATATCCTGCATCATACTGTATTCAGTTGGGGCTGTGTCGTCCTCAGGAGTACCACTGCAAATTAGTAATCCCATTCCAAATGAGAATAATTCGTCGAAGCTCAAAGGTATCAGGCCAGCTGTGATGATTTCATAATGGAATAGAGTCAAGAGGAAGATCCATGAAGATGCAGTTGATGAAGCCATAGTTCTTGTATTTTTATTCTCCAAATTGATAACAGAATGGAGAATATTCAAAATTATAATCACGACAATTTATGTGTTTAATTTGTATAAACAGCTGTGAGAGAAAGACAGTATCTTCTTCAGAATCACCTCAATGATGGAGAATACTTGAAATTATGTAGTGCAATTTTTGCCACGTTGAATTGATTTTTACTTGTGGAATGCTTCAAGGCTCAATTGATACTACACTATTATCATGTACAACGTGGAGTTTTATATCTTCGTATTTCTTCTTTGTAAAAACGTGCATTTAGGAGGATATTACTACTCTAGGACAAAGAGGTAAGATGGAATAGGATTTTTTCTGTCAGATGGTCTCTATGAAAAAATCTGGATCAATAACCCAATAATTTAGACATGCTAAAGTATCTTTATAATTTTTTTTCAGAATTTTTCATCAAGATCTTCATCCTGAAAAAAATTCAGATTCATCTTGCCTGCTAGTTCGTTTTTTCCGGACTCTTCTATAAAGAAATATTTTAATTTCAATTCCTATACTACGTAGTGGAAGCTTCGGCATTTTTATTTTATGTCTTCAACATAAAATATTATCAGTTGAAAAAATTCGTGTTACTCTACATTATTCATGGAAATAATTCACTGTTACAGAAATATGTGAAAAAATAACATTATCCCTGGTAAAATTGGAGAATTGAATGATTTTCAAGAACTCGTTAACGCTTTCCAAGAAATAGATGATAAATTTGCCTGATTCATAATTCCGCTCAATTATTAACATTAATAATAATTAATGGGTGGATTTATTTCCATATTCATAGCGAATCACATTGTAGTTTCATGGAAAATTCGGAAAGTTGTAAATAACAATACTAAAAAATTGTAAATTTGCGAAGTTTCGTTTATTATTAAAAAAAAAAAATTATTTCAAAATTTTGCGATCACCATAATAAAGTAGAATAGTTTTTTGACAAATACAAAAAAAAATCGAGATTTTTCACTCATTTTTAAAGGCAGTTTCCTGTACCTTCAAAAAAAGTGTGAGAGAAAGTCTCATAGCGCGACTGCTGACGGGTTAAGCTCCCATATTAATAATAATATAGGATAAAAGGAAAAAAAACATAGAATATTATCACACATTGTGAGGATTCATAATGAGCCATTGAAGAAGAAGTCACTCAAGTTGATTACCCAATTTGAAGAGAGTATGGAAGTGAATGGTGGGAGATCCAGTTGACCCTGGCTATCGTTTCTTTATCATCAGTTAACCATTGATCGTTACTCATATTTCAAACTTAGTCGGTAGATTGAAGTACGTGAGAACACACAGTGTTATTTTCATCCTATCAAAGTATAAGAAAAATGTTACGAATTATTCAATACTGTCTATTGATTATTGTAATAATAAATATAAAATATTCTGTAGCACGTGAGTTGATGAAATTATATTGATTAATTATGAATTTGAAATTTTTCCAATTAATGATAAAAAATCGATTTTTCTCGTAGAATGGAATCCGGATGCTTGCATGAATCCACGAGGAATTGCAGGAACATGTGTCAATATTTATCAATGTCAACCAATACTTAGTATCCTTCAATCACGACCTCTTTCGTCCGAGGCAATTAAATTCCTTCAGGATTCAAGATGTGGATTTGAGGGCAATGATCCAAAGGTTTGCTGTGTAAATACACCACCACCACCTAAAAATGATGCACCTATCAATCCACGTAGTGCTCTATTGCCTGAGGATTGTGGCTCTAACATTGCACAGAGAATCTATGGTGGTGAGAGAACTTACTTGGATGAATTTCCCTGGATGACACTTCTTGAATATCAAAAACGTGAGATAAAAAATCAAATAATAATTTTCTAACTAAGTTTATGCCTCTTGATTTTTTAACTCTTCTTCCTTTTATTACAAACAGCAAGTGGTAAAACAACAGCCTGTGGTGGAGCTTTAATAAGTAAAAGATACGTCCTGACAGCAGCTCATTGTATAAAAGGAAAGGATCTCCCAAAATCCTGGCGTCTAACCAGTGTACGTCTCGGTGAATACGACACAGAAACTGATGTAGACTGTATCCCTGATTCCGAGACATCTCAAGTTTGTGCTGATCCAGCAGTAACAGTTGGAATTAGTGAAATAATACCACATGAAAATTACGAACCACTTGCAAGAAATCAGGCGAATGACATTGCATTAATTAGATTATCACGTGATGTTGTATTTACTGATTTTATCCAGCCAATCTGTCTGCCAAAAACTGAGGAGCTACCAAAACAAATGTTTGTTGCTGGCTGGGGCAAAACTGAGACAACAAGCTCATCAAATGTTAAGCTAAAATTACGAGTACCATTGTCTAATAGAAATGAATGTGAAAACAAATATGGTAATGCAGCTGTTAATCTTGGTGATGCACAAATTTGTGCTGGTGGGGAGAGAGGAAAAGATTCGTGTCGTGGTGATTCTGGTGGTCCATTAATGTCAGTTACACAAGATGCTAATGCTACTGCTGGTAGATGGACAGCCATGGGTGTTGTTTCCTTTGGACCATCACCATGTGGGATGCAAGGATGGCCAGGAATTTATACTAAAGTAGCGCAGTACGTTGATTGGATCGAGAGAAATATAAAAGCTTGATTGAAAATTAGTGGTAATTCATTTTAAGAGGCTGAATAGACCCAAATGGGGTTTCGAAGCCGTAATAAAAAAAAAAATTATTTTAAGAATATCTTGGAAATACGAAGCCTTAAATCAAATATTGAAATAGACCATTTTCACATTATCTTGCTCATTCTTTACCATTTCCCCCAATTATTGGGAAATTCCATTTCTGTTATCAGTCGCCACTTCCTCCGATTATTCAACTGTAAAATTCCTCATCAATGTAAGAAAAAAATTCTTAATATGTTCAAAGAAAAAAATAAAATTCTCATTTAATTATACGAAAATATGAGGAAAAGATGTTTTATTCTTCTCTAAAACCTGAGTTGTTAGATGACGTCAATGTTTGCTTTTTACATTCCAACTAATTCATTCTATTATTCATCTTCGGTTTTACTTCATATCAATTAAATCACAAAAATAATTGATACCCGGAAAGTTTGTGCTCGCATATTCATTCTCTGTATTATCAAAAGGTCATTTAAAAATGATTAAAGAAGAAGGGGACTTCCAGGGTCATTTGGGGATCATTATTACGCATGAAGAGGATAGAGTTGGGTATTTCCAATGAAACAAATTCTCACGAGCAGTCACACATGTAAAATCCAAGAGTATATCTCGATTGCGAGATCTTAATTTAAGAAAAAAACTAGATTTGTCTCGTTTCACTTATTTCTTACGCGAAGAATTATTCCTAAGAATTTTCCATCTCAAGATGATTGAAGCGCATGTTGCAAATAAATTAAAAAGATTAAAAAAATTAAAAATTCTATGATAAATCGCATTTTTTCGTCTCATCAATTTGAATTATAAAGTGAAAGTTTAAACATTCAAGGACAAATGATAGATGGCACAAAATTCGTCTTGAGGAAATTGTTGTTATGCTCAGTGAATTCACGGTCTCTGCTCTGACGAATGTTTCTATCTAATTTTTTTAATTTTCCATTTTTAATCATTTGCGTAACTGTAACTGAAAGATAATCAAAGACGAATTGGGAGAATGTTATCGCGAGTTTTGTTCGATTATATTTCATCTTCATGCTCTTTCGAAATCATTAGTTTTATGTGGCCTGTTCAAGTCGCTGATGCATATAGCTTGGAGCAATTAATCGTGGAATATTCGAGATAAGCAAAAAAATAAAAAATAAATCATAGAAAATGTTAATTTATGGATTACTAATAATTACAATAGGAGAATTGTCAAGTGCACGTAAGTTCAAAATAATAGAATAATTGTATTTTACACAATTTTTCCCTGATTATTATGTCGAATACAGAATTAAATGGGAATTTCGAAAAGTTCTGAATATTTTTTTACTCATAAAATTATTAACTAATATTCACATATCAGTAATATTTCCTGCTACAGAAGATGCATGCAGAACTCCGGATGGACGAAATGGTGCTTGTATTTCTTTATCAAATTGTCCAGAATTGTATAACGTCTTGCAACAAAAACCAATTTCTTCAGGAGCATTGGAACGACTGGCACAATTTAGTTGTGGTTTCGATGGCTCCATGCCAAATGTTTGCTGTGGCTCAGGGGTGAGTACACTGAAAAAAGTAATGAATTTAAGTAATTTATTGTTTCTTTAAAACGTATTTCTTGATGCTTAGGTACCACAACCCTCAACGACTCGCGCACCACCCATAAATCTGCAAGGTCGGCCAGTTTTCACAGTTCGTCCAGCACCATCTGCTTCAGGACAAGCTGTAGCTCTACCAAAGTCATCAAATAGTTCAGGAAATTCACAATTACCCAATGTAGTCAATCATGTTAATATGAAGCTTTTGAATCATGATATTTGTGGTCCAATAACTGCTCAAAAAATAACTGGAGGTGAAAAGACTGGGGTCCTTGATTATCCTTGGATGGCACTTATAGCCTATAGAATTGGCAATAAAACTGTTGAATATCGTTGCAGTGGAAGTATCATTAATAAACGATATATATTGACTGCAGCTCATTGTGTCACAGGCCTTCCAACAAGTTGGTATATTTTAATTAGAAGCGGGATGAGACGTTGGTGTACGGTTTGATCTAAGCTGAAGCTGTCTTTAGATCAAACACATTTTGAATGGCTATTAATGACAAACTGACATTTATAAACGTTGAACTGACTTTATGAACGTTAGAGAATTTGTGTTCCCCAATAATTTGAAGAATTGGTTAATATTTGGATGTTATTATTCATCCTGCGTTATAATCGTGATGAGTTCCCCTACGAGTTCCTGTAAGAGTTCCACTGAGAATCCCTCAAAGAGTTCTTCTGAGAATTACTCTGGAAGTTCCCCTAAAAGTTCTTCTCGAAGTTCCCCTAAAAGTTCCCCTGGAAGTTCCCCTAAAAATTAACCCTAGATCAAATCGTACACCGACGTTTCGGCTCTATTCATAAATTACTCGAAATTTACAAAAAACGTAACTAAATCCATTTTCCCTCTTTCAGGTTTAACATTACTTGGTGTACGTGTTGGTGATCATAATTTACATACAGAACGTGACTGTGACAAAGATCCAGCCACTGGTCTTGAAGTAGTTTGTGCTGAACGTTATCAAGATTTTAGTATTCAAAGTACAATTCCCCATCCTGACTATTCACGTGTAAAAGTTCACAACGACATTGCACTTATTCGTTTAAAAAATGACATAGATTTTCGTCCAGACAATGTTAAACCAATATGTTTACCAATTGGTAGTGCAGCCAATTTACAACACAATAGTGCTGTTGTAACTGGATGGGGTAGTACCGAGAGTAGTCCTAAAAGTCATAATTTATTGCAAGTTAATGTGCCAATTGTACCGAATGATCAATGTTTCGAGATATATAAAAGTAGAAAGGAAATTTGGTACAAACAAATTTGCGCTGGTGGTAAACAAGGCAAAGACTCTTGCCATGGAGACAGTGGTGGTCCACTTCAGGCAACGGGAATGTACAATAATGCTGGAAGATATATTCAATATGGTATTGTTAGTTTTGGTACGAGATCATGTGCAGTTGAGGGTACTCCAGGTGTTTATACCAGAGTTTCTTACTACACAGATTGGATTCTCAATAATATTAGAGCTTGAATTTCGTATTTCCATATTTATTGGACGAATAATCAGTCATTATTCTTCTAGGCTTAATTCTATGAGTTCAAAGAATTTGATTTTTCATTTAATCGATAAAAAGAAATGACTTAAGTGGATAGACACTAGATTATTTATTCATTAACAGTTATTAATTAGAAGAATAGTAAATTTCACCATCTTTTATTGTATATAATTTTATAAATACATTTCTTCTTCTCCTATTTCTAGTGGTTCCCCTCTCTAGGTGCAAATACCAATCACTGAGACGTTCTCAGTGATTGGTTCTCGCCCCTGGGGAGGGGGGGGGGTACGTTATTTAGTAAATCCCTTTATATATTATCGGTGCTATATATATCCACAATGAATGGATCTAGTTTTCCCGATATTCTAAATTTTAGAATCTTAAATACTCTTCAAACTTGTTTTAGGAATTAAAATAAATGCAAGAATCGCTTTTATTTAGTTCAGTCATTTTTAAGTTCAAATAATTCATTGAATACTTTTGTAATGGAGTTTTATTGAAAATTGTAATGCATTTACTTTGTTTGACTTGACTAAAATTGAAGAAACAACAATAATGAGAGTTATCATTGTCCCTCTATGAAGTTGATGATTACATGAATACAATTAATTGATATGATTCGAATCTAGAAATAATTATTCAACAAATTCAGTAATAAAGTTATAAGTAAGAAAAGAGTCGAATGATTTCTTGCAGATTCGATTGCGAACATCCCTGAAACGAATGGGCTTGGAAGGAACTTGCAAGAGATCTTTTTTATAAAGTATTTCCTGAAAAGTTCCTTGATAAATTTTCATAAGCCTAATTGCTTCCAAGATGCTCAAAGAATAATCTACAAGTTATTTTTCCTACATAATTTAATGTTTTCATGAGATTTGAGCATCATCGTTATCACTACTATGAGTGATAACACTTCTTCCATCATTAATCATATGATCCTCAATGAGTTCAGCAGTTTCATTAATTGAAACTCGGAGTGGTCCTCGTTCATTCTTCTTCTTGCTCATTGGTGAATCAGGAATAACATGAGAACGATGGGTTTTCGTTGAATCCGAAGACTTCGATGTATTTGTTATCAAAGTTCCACAACTTGATCTCGAGTCGGCAACACTTGGACTACTTGAAACAGTTACTTTTGATTTTCTCTTTTTTTTTCTTCGTTCAAGATTGTAGGAACGTGATGATTGCAATTGTCTCATTGCCTGATAACTCTGTGGGATAATTTTTGTTTCATTACAATTTGATCAGATCAGAAAGACGTTTGATTTAAAAATTTAATACTTGTGAGTATCTTTCGAAAAGTGTAGGAATTTGTGTTACACGATTTAACATTAGTTCCATTTCCAAGCGATGTCGTTCAGCCTGTTCTCTCGATTCATCTCTTCTTAATGAAGCCCTGTAATCCAGATCTCGTGCATGCTCTTTCCTATTGTAAAGAAAATAATTTAATTTATCATGTAGAAATGAGATTATTCATTTTCTAAGATATTTGGAAAATAATGTGAAAAAAAATTTGCTGGGCTAAAATATTTTGAGAAGGCTCAAAAAAAATTACCTAGCTGTATGTCTAAGTGTCCTCCAAGCAGGTTTTCGACCCGTCATAGATTCCCTTACCCTGATAGCATGCTCTCTGGCCTGTTCCTCGAGTTTCTTTTGCACTTCCCGCTCCAATTTTTCCCTAAAAACCAAACAGTTCACAAATTTCCAGCTCAGTAGTGAAGTGGAAAAAACAAGACGATATGATTTCATTCAATTTTCCCAGTTTCTCAATGGAATCATTAGAAAAATCGAATAATTCCACTGATTTTGAGCTATTTTTACACTTTTTAGCCCACCTCTCCCTACATTATTGCAAAAATTGATCCCAGGATGAAATCAATTCGTCTAATTTTTCTACTTCTTTACTAAATAATCTTTAATCCTCTAATAATTTTACCGTGAGGCTTGGCATCGTAATATAGCAGCAAGATTATTTCCACGTAATGATACATCAGTCATAGCTGATCTCGAACGTTCTGATGTTAGTGGAGTCATTCTAAATGATTCTTCGCTACGTTGACAATCATGATTGGCACAATTTCTTATTCTAGGTACATATGCAGATTTAATTCTCTCACGTTGTGCCATTGATGGTGGTAATGATGATGATTTCATCAGTTCAGCTGCACGAATTTTCTTCTGCAATTGTCTGTAATATTCGTCTTCGAGCATACGATCATAGATTTCAGTACCAAATAAATTTGTTGGTACTGGCTTAGCTTTGAATTTTGATGGTGATTTTGGGGGCTTTATTGGTAATTCTGGTGTTGAACGAGTCAAGTTTTTAACAGCACGACGATCACACTCCAGTCTGAATGGCTTGACTTGGGACATTAAACTCCATGCTGATTCTTCACGTATCATTCGACTGCGTTCTTCTTTGGCTGCTATTAATTTGTCGTACAATGGAATTCTTGATGTCAGGGGAATCGGACGAATTCGACGTTTTTTACAGGATTCCTTTGATTTGTTGCTGTCATTAAATCTTTCCGAATTTAATTCTTGACTCATGTACTTTTCTGTTTCATCACTGGAAAAAAAAAGAATAAATGTAGGGGAAGGTGGGATAAAATGGACAGGGGTTGATTTTGGTATTTCATACTATGAAAATTACGAGATATGAATGGAAATATTGGAGATAGATTTTTTCTGATGATTCCATTGGAAAGATGAGGAAATTTCCCATGTAAATCGTATGTCAAAAGTTATTTTTTGGAATTTTTCAGAAATTTCATTTTTTGCGCAAGATTCGAAGGTAAAAACCTTCTGTTTTTGAAAAATTTCAGTATTTCGGGAATATCTCTGGTTCTATGGATCGTAACGACCTAGAGTTGATCTTAAATGAAAGGTGAGCTCATTTCCCATCATTTTATGGGGTTTACAAAGAAAAATACCAATTTTTCAAGTATTTATAGAGCAAAAAACGATTTTTCAGAAAATGACATATAAATATTTGAAAAATTGATTTAAAAAAAATTTGAACCTCATGAATCCATGAGAAATGAGCTCAGCTTTCATTTAAGATCAACCCCGTGTCGCTACAACCAACAGAACCAGAGATATCGCCGAAATAGTGAGTTTTTTCGATTTTTAAAAGGGAAACTCCTTCAAAAATTGACCAAAAAAGTAAATTTTTCCAAAAATTGAAGAAAAAAAAATTTTAACACTAGTTTTCCACCTAAAATTTTCTCAGCTTTTCAATGGAATCATCAGAAAATTTCTATCTCGAACTGTTCAATTGGTTTGTCCATTTTACCCCAGCCTCCCCTACAACCATTATTTTTTTCTAAACTAGTGATTGAATTGATGGAATATACCGTGAATTGACTGGAGATGACTTGGATAATGCCGAATTCCATCGTCTCGGACTATTTGGTGGAAGACTCCTCGTTTCTATACTATTATTCGAGGAATCATCACTGTCTGAACTCTTCGAACCACTCCACGTGCTCCAGCTCTTAGCAGTTGCTGAATATATCTCACGATTACGAAGTGTCTTCATGGCTTTGTCTTTTTCTTTGCACCTTGAATATTCAAATTCGCTTTAAAAAGTTTAAATTTTCCTTCTCACTCATTTTCATATAAACCAATAATGAAAAAAAAATAATTAAAATTAAAATTACCTGTAAGTAAGTAAATCTTGATCTTCAGCAAGACTTGAAAAATTTCCACAAGAAAAAATCAATGGACTGTCATTTCTCGAGTCTTCTAAATTACATTTTTTTCCGAGCAAAGTTAAATCATTGCTCCGATTGTTCCATTTTTTCCTTCTGAATTTATCAGAAGTGCTTGTTAATAATTTCTCATCATCAATTCTCATTTTCTCACTTGTCTCGTCGCTTTTTTTGTCTTCATCGAGGCAATTTTTCAAATTTTTGAGTAATAATCTTTGTTTTCTCTTTAAATAATCCAGTTTTTGCTTAAATTGTTCATTAGACAAATGATTTACTTGTCCATAGTCTGGTATACTTTCGATAAAATCAATGAAACTGTCCAAATTACTTTCATCAGAGCTTGCCATATTATTTCCATTCAATTGAGGACTATCAGACGTTGATACAAAATTAATTCGACGATTTTTGTAATTACCACAAGTTTTTGTAATTCTATCAACAATTGGACGTTCGTATGATGGTGTTGGCTGTCTACTGTATGGATCAACTGGCACTTTGACACATGAATTAATAAAGGAAGATCCACGATGTTCCATTATTGAGTAAATATATTTATTTTTATTATTGTTATTATTTCAGTCAAAGTTAAATCGTAAATGGTACGTTAGTTACAGAGCTTTTCATGTTTTCTACTCTAATAACTACTGAAAGCTCAAGAATCGATTGCCAGTGCACACACTTGCTTAGGGCTAAGGCATCACCATGGTGACCCTGGGGTGGCCCTTGTTTCTCGAACTTTTTCCAATGCTTCTTGCCCTCAAGTGCCTATGGTGCTTTTATTGAGCAAAAGCATGTCATAATAATATTTTTTTGAATCGCTTGAAGGATTAATGAACTTTTGCTACTTTGTTTTGAGGAGATCTTGAAAATTGCCAGGTTTAAGAGAATTTTTCGAGAGAGGCGAATCGGGAATTCTGATGAAATGGCTCGAGATGGGATTTTTCGAACGATTTCATCGAAAAGCTGAGGAAATTTCCGGTGGATTGATGAAATAAATATAGGGGAAGGTGGGGCAATACGGACATAAGGGGTAAAATGGACACATTTCAGTTTTTATGCATATATTATGGAAAGCTCTTTAAATGAATGAAAATATTGGAGATGGATTTTTTTTGATGATTTCATCGGAAAGCTGAGGAAATTTAAGTCAAGAAATATGTGCCAGAATTGATTTTTTCCAATTTTTTGAGAATTCGATTTTTTCTGGCGTTTTTGAGGGGTAAAACCTTTCGATTTTTGAGCAAATTCAGTTTTTTGGAAATATCTCTGGTTCTATTGGTCGTAGCGACCTAGGACCGATTTTAAATGAAAGGTGAGATCATTTCCCATTAATTTATGGGGTTCTGAATTCAAAAATATCGATTTTTCAGATAGTTATGGGAATTTTTGTGAAAAATTATGATTACCGGTTTTTGCCCTATAACTATGTTAAAAATCGATATTTTCGGATCCAAAACCCCCTGAATCGATAGGAATTGATCTCACCTTTCATTTAAAATCGGTCCCAGGTCGCTACGACCAATGGAACCAGAGATATTCCCAAAAAACTGAATTAGCTCAAAAATCGAAAGGCTTTTTGCCCCTCAAAAATGCCAGAAAAAATCGAATCCTCAAAAAAGTGAAAAAAATTAATTCTGGCGCATGTTTTTCGACTGAAATTTCCTTAGCTTTCCGATGAAATCATTAAAAAAAATCCATCTCCAATATTTTCATTCATTTAAAGATTTTTTCATAATATATGCATAAAAACTCGAAGATGTCCATCTTACCCCTTATGTCCGTTTGCCCCACCTTCCCCTATGTCTGCCCATACCGAAATGATTTCTCGAAATTTGAAATCCTTTAATCGTCCTCCAATACGGCGACAGAGGGCAATTGTTGAAGTAAATATGGCGATAATCGGCGAAACGTCAAGCCATTTGCGTTCGATTTTGACAAATGTATGGAGAAGATCACTACCAAATATTGTGTGTTATGATGTGAAAATTAGAAATAATCATTCTCAAGTTGACGTTGATGGCAACAATCATGATATCACCATTGTTGGAGGGGGAATGGTTGGAACAGCTCTGGCAGTTGCTTTAGGTTAGGATTTATTACCTTTTTTTACTCATTCGAGTAATTATAAATGATTTAACTGCTTTATTCCTCATTTAATACCTGTATTTATTTTTTTTACAGCGAAAAATCGAAATTTTGAGAGAAAAAAAATTGTTTTACTCGAGGGCAACGAAAAATGTAATTATAAAAAAAAAGAAAATTATTCAAATCGTGTTGTTGCACTCAATAAACAAACGCGTACACTTTTATCAAGCATTGGAGCTTGGAAACACATTGAGAATGGACGTTTTACACCAGTTCGTAAAATGCAGGTGATTATAAGGGAGAATGGGGCAAAATGGACATCTTAAACAACATCATTCAGGATTTTTTTTCGAAGCTAAGGACTCGATTGAAAAATTTGAAAAAATTTGAGAAGATGCTCCAATATGTCTTCATTGTTGTATAATTTTTTCAAATTTTTTCATAAAGCTGCCTATTTTCTAAAAAATCTCAAATCATTTTAACGAGCAGTTCCATTTTGCCCCACTTTCCCCTACATAATATTATGTTTATTGTTCAACTTAGAATAACAACAATTGTTTAATTATTCAAATTTTATGCTTTAGGTGTGGGATGCTAGTTCCGATGCCATGATAACATTCAATGAAGACTACTTGTCCGATGAAATTGCCTATATAGTTGAGAATGATCTTGTTCAGCATGCTCTTGACTCTGAACTTTGTGATAAATCGAATTTAGACGTCATTTACAATGCCAAAGTTGAAGATATCAGTCTCCCCAATAATCAGGGAGAGCAAGCAACAATTAAACTCAAGGATGGACAAAAATTTTCAACAAAATTATTGGTAAGAATTCAAATTTTCACCAAAATACTAGATTTCTTCAAATTTTTAAAAATTTATTCATAATAATTTTACATTACACTTTTCATAATATGATAATGGGACAGAATTTTCATTCAAGATTCCCAAAAAAGATAAAATCACAAGTCATTATGCACTTCAGTTTCGCGTGCAGTAGCTTCAACTTTACTGATGAGCATTTCCAATCTGATCGAAATATTCTGCGAACATTTCCTCAAATCATGAGCCAATTCCTTCAATTGTACTCGTCCATTGTCGCTATTCGAGGTGATGCTGTAAAACCTGCGCAATTTGCATCTATCAAACCCATCGACACTGGCATTATCTCGATCCTTAATTGACTGATTGACTTTCTTTCCCCGATGAATTTTCTTCTCCGAAACGAGAGTGTAGACCGCCTTGATGAGTTCCTTTGGCAAACGCTTCTCCCTTGGATCATTGGGTCTAATGTGAATGGCACAATGATGCGGTGGATGCAGCAATAACGCTTCTCTCCTGCAAGCCCTGATAAGTTTCCTCGGTCCATGATCGAGTAATTTGGAGAACAGCATATTCTCAAGATGTGCAACGAGTTCAGCACGACGAACGAGCCGATCCATTCCAGCACATCTTCGCAGCTCTTGGATATCAGAAACAGCCAGACCGACCATCAAGTTCGTCAGTATCACAGTAACGAGAATTACAAATGCCAGAAGCATCAGATGTGCGGTTACTGGATACAGTAATTTATCATTGTCATCAAAGAAAACATCTTCAAACTCCAATTCACCAGACATCATGACGATTGTCTTCAGCAAACCAACTAATGGATTGTGGAATGATTTGTAATTGTGGTGCAGCAAACTGAATGCAAGTGCGAAGCCCACAATAAGACACAAGTAGGCACCGATGAACTTGAAAAAATTGACAGCAACTTGCGTAAACATCTGTACATACAATCCAAACATTGGAAATCTACCGACAACCATCATCAACTCGGTCCAATTGAGAAGAATACCAATTGCTGCAATATGATACTCCCATGTTGCATATGGTCGAATAAGGACAACTGTTGTCGTCACAATTACACCCCACTGCAGCCAGTTTTCCCAGCTTTTCGCGTAAATACAAATGCCATGAGCTAATTGAAACAATTCTTTACACGTTACAACTAATGTGAATATGAGAACTGGCCAAAACAATATAATTGCTATTTCGTGAAGATCATATATATAACTAACTGCGATATAACTCGTGTAAACGGCAACGAATATCGAGTGAAAGATCAAACTGAAGAGAAAGAATTTACGAATCCGCAGCCACTTTAAATATAGAAAACTCTCGCAGAGAGGATGCTTCATGATGTGCTTCTGTCCAACTTCTACAAGGCAGAGCATTAAGTCAGTTTCGCCACGTCCACCTGGCACGAGGGCACGGAAATCAAGCCGCAGTTCACAGTCGACGTCACCGAGTTCGTGATCATGGAGGGATATTCCCTGGTCCATTCGCGAAATAAAACGAGGAAGAACGTCTGGCGTTCGACGAATTATGAAGCTCAAGGCTGACACGCCACCTTTTGTGCGAGCTGTTACATCAGCACCCTTGGAGAGTAAGAGATTTACTACGTAGGATGACTCGTTCAGGGCAGCTATATGGAGTGGTGTATAGCCGAATTTGTCGGGTTTGTTTATCTGAGAACCTGCCTGTAATTGGAAAGAACTTATGAATGAAATGGGGAAGTAAATGAGTTATTCTTCGTAATAATGAATGAACTGACCTGAAGAAGAATTCTTATCAAATCACTGCCACGTATGGTCTTGGCAACAGCAGTATGTAGTGGTGTTCTACCACCATCATCCTCGGCATTAACATTAGCACCAGATGCAATCAACACTTCAAGTGTCTCTGATGATTGTGCAAGTGCAGCAAGATGCATTGCAGTTTGTTCTCTAGCATTTCTTGCATCACAAGGTGCACCAGCTTGAAGTAATAATTTCGTACAGGCTGAGCTGCCCTCTTCAGCTGCTAGATGAAGTGGTGTAGATCTGGCTGTACCAAATTGTACTCTCGCATCAGCTCCATAATTCAGAAGTAATTCAACAGTTTTAACACAACCCAAGCTTGCAGCAACGTGAAGTGGAGTCTCTGTATAAACTTGAGGATTATTTGGTATAGCACCAGATTTTAAAAGGACTTCAACACAATCACAGGCATTGCTTAGTACTGCATAATGCAGTGGCGTACGTCCTGGCAGGCCAATATTTACATCACCACCTTGTTTTACAAGTAATTTAATTGAACAAACATCATTGAGTGATGCTGCACAATGTATAGGCGTTAGTTCTCTTGAAGTATCCCATTCGTTTGGATTAGCACCGTGTTTCAATAACTCGTCGACTATTCCACTGCGTCCAGCACAAGCTGCGAGATGTAATGGTGTTCTAAGATGGAAAAAAAACAGTGGTAGCTTGAAATCATAAAGTTATTCATTACTAGTTATTGATAAGAAATTCAAAATCATGTTAGTAAAGTGTGAATGCAATTGCAAATATCTCGCAAAAGGACTTTTGGCGTCAAAAAAATACATTTCCTGAACCTAACGGTTCTTTTTAAATATTCGCCGATTTTATATACCTCCCATCGCCATCACGTGCTGAAATATTCACTCCCTCCTCCAATAATACTTTGACAATTTCGTAGTGTCCCAACCAGCATGCAACCAGTAGCCAAGTTTCTGGATACATTTCAAGTAAAAAAGCAGGCGAAGAACGTAAACCCGCTTCATAAAGTGCAGTTATTGATGTCTTTTTAACACCGCTTTAATAAATCAAAGATTAGAATAAATATTTTCATAGTCAAATGGTAAATTAAAATTTTCAAGAATATCTCTGAAATTGTTGACTTGAGGGCAATTTGTTTTAAAAAAACCTTTTTAATGGCTCACAAAATTGCTCATTAAATGGGTTTTTTTGATAAATCATCCAAAGTCTTTTTTTTTCTTCGAGATATTCACTGAAAGACATTATTTCATTTTAATAGTATAATGTGCCATGAAAATACCCATTTTTCAGCTTATCCAATTCAAATTTAGTGTTTCTAATTGTTGATCCAGAAATATTACGTTCCTTGAAGTCTTTCAAAATATTATCTAAAACTTCACCACGAAGTGTTGGCATTAAATTTTGTATAATTTCACCTTCTGGAAGATTTCCCAGTGCTGTCACAATTTGATTAGAGGTCCACGGCTGCTGGTGAGATGTTGTTATGTATCTGGCACATGCAATTTCCTCTGAGCTTCCCTCTGGTGATATACTACCATGCTCAATCTCATCTATCCACAACTCGTCGTCTTCTGACTGTAGCAATTAATTAATTTATTGCTATTTTATTTAAAGAAAAGAAGAAATATGAATTACAGAAATAAATCACTCGTGTAGTTATATACCTGTGAGTCAAGCCCCATTGATTCCATCTGTATCATTTCCACTGATTTGGAGTCAATATTTTTAATTAATGAACTTTCTTTTTCACGATGGTCTTTTGGAGTTTTTTCATCTTTTCCCGACATTTTAACTTTTTGCTATGACAAATGTAGGGAATTCTGGAAAAAAAGGTAAATGTGCAGATCGACACACCTATTTTGTAGCTCATTCAGTTTATCCAATGTAAGAATTAAAATTTAATTTAAATTGCTGTATGATGGACAGTGGAGTGGGGATAAGACTGTTTGAATGGGATTTCAAGGCAATTCGAATGGAATTAGGTATAGAACTGGATAACTCAATCGTTAGAGTGTCTGACGCGACATTGGAAGATCCTGGGTTCGACTCCAGGTGCGAGATTATCCAATTTTTTCTTTAAAAAAAAATAGATTGCTTCGGAATTATTTTGAAGCTCTTTTTAATAATTAACTGAGCAGTTTAAACATATGATCATTAAATTCGAACAAGCACGTTTCTATTTGTATTTTCTAAGGACTGATTGAGTCTTTAGTCCAAGGCCAAATAAATGATCTATTTTATAATATAAACAAGTAAAGTACATTGATACACTGAGAAATCAAGTCTGAGTATTGTTTCCCTTCATCTCTGAAACTCCAACAATGAAATTCCCAGAAATTGCAACTCACTCGAGCGTTTTTTAAAGGAAAATATCCGGAATTTTCAACAATACATTAAAAAATTGTTGTATACAATTTAATGTTTAGTGTCACATTAACATTTCCACATTCACTGCAATTTGTTTGATGTAATTTTCAAAATTTTCTTAAACAAAATATCACGAAATACATTGACCTCGTATTTTACAATAGCAAATAATTTTAAACAATTCACTAGTAAACTTGACAATGTATACTTTCATTATCCGAAAATGCCACGAGAATCAGTGTTGTCCACACCTCAACGTTCATCCAAATGCCTTTTTTCCCCCCATTTACAAAGTTTCAACCAAAGTGTTTATAAAACATACTGAATTTATATATAGCTCCATGTATAATTCTTGACTATTCCCTACTGAGAATCACCGGAAGAATGCTATAATTTTTGTATCTCACTTGATTCTTTCTTTCTTTTTTTTCCTTCTCTCATCTTCTTTCAATTTGTGAATTCAAATGATGGAATGTTTTATATCGAAGGAATAATCGTAGGAAATTGCATCAACCGCGCGCCTGTTGCATTACTGATAATATCTTCGGCGAACGGATGTGGTACACTGAGTTCCTTTTTCTTACAGAACTGGAAAATTTATGAGCAACTCATTATTCAAAGATTTTTTTTATGATTTATTAAGAAAAATCAATACCTCCCTTTAACTGCAAAAAAAAGATAAAAATATCAAATTACATCTCAATTAATTTTCCTTCAAGTAACAAGAAAAGACATTCATTAAAAAAAAAAAACGAATATTTCTGTTCAAGATTGGAGCTGATGGATCAAATTCTCGAGTTCGCCAAGCAATGGGCACGCAGTACATAAAATGGGATTACGAACAAATGGGAATCGTGGCGACAGTTAAATTATCCGAGGTACATAAGTAAAAGAAAAATTTTGAAAATGACGTCATGACTTTATTAATAATTACAAAAAATTATTTCAGCCAACAGAGAATGTAGTTGCCTGGCAGAGATTTCTTCCAACCGGTCCAGTTGCCCTGTTGCCTGTAAATAATAAATACATAAAATTAAAAAAAAAAAACACATTCTTAACTCTCGAGATCCATCAGAGATCAGAAGATAAAATAAACTCTTGAAAATTTTCTAAGCTCACAGATGATATGAGTTCCCTCGTTTGGTCTCTTCCAACTGATGAAGCTAAGAGGCTTCTCAAAATACCAGATGAGGAATTCATTGATGCTCTCAATGATGCTCTGTGGAGAGTTTATCCGAAAAATACTGTTGTGGAAGGAGGAATGAGTGCCCTTCAACAATTACTATCTGGTTTATCATTGCAAACTGGTGTATCCCGACAATTGCAGCCATCAGTTTCCGGTATTGTTGAACAATCACGTGCAGCATTTCCACTTGGTTTTGGCCATGCTGTCACGTATGCTGCCAATGGAGTTGTCCTAGTTGGGTAATTTTATCTCTTCTCTCTTCTCATGTAAAGATACATTTAATGTATCAAGTATAAGAAAATATTTTTTTTTTTTTTTAAGTCTGGAAACATCGTTATCAAAACGGCACAATTTTTATCATAGAAAATAATGTTGAACATTGTTTCAGTGATGCAGCACATAGAGTACATCCTCTAGCAGGACAAGGTGTTAATCTCGGTTTCGGTGATGTCACTGCTCTCGTAAAAATATTAGGCGAAGCTGTAAAGAATGGCAGTGTAATTGGTGATATTTTGTACTTATCAAAGTATGAAACATTGAGACAGAGGCACAATGTACCAACAATGTTGGTCATTGATGCACTTCATAGATTGTACAAAGGCACAGCTGCTCCAGTAGTACTTGCAAGAAGTCTTGGACTCCAATTGCTCAATGCTCTCGGACCATTGAAGGTAGATGAATTTATAGATAAACAAGATATCAGGGAAAAGTGGAGTAAAAACGACATGAATGCTTAAATGGAGGCATTCTACTTTTGATGGTTTATATTTCATGAGAATCCCTCAAAATCAGTGGAAATATTTGAGATAAGTCTTTTATGACGATTCTATTGGAGAGCTGCGGAAAAAAAATTCACTTTTGGTAATTTTTTCTCAAGAAAGTGGAAAAAATCGAAAATCGAAAGAGTTTTTGCCTAAAAAATATAATTCTTGAAGAAATCAAAAAAATGAATGATCGCACATGATTTTCATGCAAAATTTTCTCAGCTTTTCAATGGAACAGTTAAAAAAATTTCATCTCAAGCCATTTCATTGGAATGTCCATCTTACTTCAATTTCTCTATAATTTGTATTTTTCATGAATATAAATCCCTTCAATCAGGAGAAATTTCTATCTTTCGTCTTTTTATTTGTAGAGAATGATGATGGATCATGCTTCAGATGAAGTTCCGGTTACTCGATAACAGTACAAATACTGTTTCATCGATCCAAGTATTTGTTTTTTTTGTATTAAGTATGTGATTAGAAACTACAAATAATAATTTTACTCTTTTGTTGGATAATTTCCTTTTTGTGTAAATTTTTCAAAATAAATAGGAATGCATTGAAAAATAATTGATTTTATCGAGAATTTAAAATTAATGTTCGCTACATTGGAATCAATTCCTATAAAATATAACAGAAACTGACGAGGGAGATGAAAAAACCTTCAATTTTGGAATATTCAATAAAAAAATTACGAAGAGAGAGTTGACAGTTTTCATCAACGATTCATCACATTAGAGACTCTTTTTTTTTCTTTAAATTTGTATTAGAGAAATTCTTTGCAAAATATTACTTTTTTCTCCTCAGAAACTGTCAAGCTCATTATCATCAAACACAAAAATTTAGAAAGTTGAATAACTTTCAAAAATAGCTCATATCATGATAATAATTCTTTCTCTAGCGGTTTTCAGAATAGAAATGGCTGGTAAAATATTCAAATTTATCCCTAAAAAGTGCGCTGTGCCTCGGCGCACATTTGTAAAAAATGTGGAAGATAGCCCAAAGAGCCACCATTTTGGTTAACCCATTCATAAAGCAATGAGCAGTATGGCAGCAGCTTGGTATTCCCCTGATAACCCCCCTCAAACCTTTTCCACGTGAGAATTTCATGTTTTTTTTCATTTCGTCAAGTGACAGATAGTAAGTTGGTCAAATTTCTTCATTCACTCGATGACAATACGTCATCTACATACAAAAAATATATTGGAATAATGTGAAAACACGAACACGTGATTCAAGTTGAATAAGTAATTTTTTACTCATGATTCTCGAAAATTCCATTTTTTTTTTATATATTGAAAACTTTGAACTATTCATAAACTTGCAGGTTATTACTGGGGATACTGAGATTAAAAATCGCTGAATGATGAAGTAATTGGATTCTTTATGGTTGAAGACTTCAAGAATCGGTGAGATTTTATTTCAACTTGTTACGTTTATTTGTAAGGGAGAATAGGGCAAAATGGACCTCTGCAACAACATAATTCAGGAATTTTTTTTCGAAGTTAAGGACTCGATTGAAAAATCTGAAAAAATTTGAGAAGATGCTCTAATATGTCTTTATTGTTGTATAATTTTTTCAAATTTTTTCATAGAGCTGCCTATTCTCTAAAAAATTCCAAATGATTTTAATAAACAGGTCCATTTTGTCCCACTTTCCCCTAAATTATCATTGAAATGGAAAAAAATGAAAATTCTTCGATTTAAATCGAAAAATTATCCGAAATTTCAATTTTTTCTTCTTGAATTGATCTCTCAAAAAAGAGATTTATCTCTCCGAAAAAATTAATCTCAAATTCAATTCTTATCTTATTCCATCACTTGACACCTGAATTATCAATTAAAATTTTCATGATTCTCAAAAATTTGCAATAGCGATTGTCATTTTTAAAATTTTCTTGCAGTGCAATTTTGAAGAACAAGACAGACAAGAAGAAGGAAAAGGAAATTGTCCCTTGGAAAGTGTGAACCAAGTAAAATGTGGAAGCAATCGAAAAAATTCGTAAAAATAGCAGCCCTTGGATCAATTGGAATAGGCACCCTGGCATCATTGCACAGCAATGAATACGATGTGAGTTCCATTGGAATTGTTCGCCTCGCCAGAGCAGCAGTATCCGTATTCATAATTGGCTCTAACTACAAAAAAGCCCTCTACACCGGTGTGATTGACAGAACAACTGAAGAATACAGTGAACGAAAATCATCAGCTCACAAATTTGGTGCTCAAGAACTATTGGAACTGTGTTGTGCTAACAAGGGTGTCTACATAAAAGTAGGCCAGCACATTGGAGCACTGGATTATCTTCTCCCAAAAGAGTACGTGAGCACTATGAAAATCCTTCACAGTAAAGCACCACAGTCATCATTCAACGATGTATTAACAGTTTTGAAGGAAGATTTCAAGGCAAATCCCTACGACATATTCGATAAAATTGATCCAGAGCCAATTGGCGCTGCAAGTTTAGCGCAAGTTCACAAAGCCATTTTGAAAGATGGCAAAACAGTTGCAATTAAAGTGCAACATCGTGCAGTTAAAGCAAATTCCTATGTAGATATCAAAACAATGTCGGTTTTAGTTAAAATAGTATCATGGATATTTCCGGAATTTAAATTTGATTGGCTCGTTGATGAGACGAAAAAAAATATTCCACGAGAATTGGATTTTTCTTGTGAGGGTAAAAATGCTGAAAAAGTTGAACAAATGTTTAGTGATTATTCTTGGCTGCGAGTACCAAAGATTCATTGGAATTTAACAACTCCACGTGTTTTGACAATGGAATTTATTGAAGGCGGTGAAGTTAATGATTTGGATTATATAAAAAAGAACAAAATAAATCCTTATGAAATTAGCAATAAATTGGGAAGATTGTACAGTCATATGGTATTTATAACTGGATTTGTACATTCCGATCCTCATCCTGGTAATATACTTGTTTGTAAAAATAGAAATAATGAGACAGAAATTGTTCTACTCGATCATGGACTCTATGCCAATTTGTCCAATGAATTTAGATGGGCTTATTCGAAATTGTGGCTTGCTATATTGAATCGTGATAAAGATGCTATGAAAAAGCACTGCACAGAACTTGGAGTTGGTGATTTTTATGGACTTTTGGCTTGTATGGTGTCTGGAAGAACCTGGGATACTATTATGGCTGGTGTTGAAAAAACAAGATACTCATCCAATGAGAAGCAAATGTTCCAAAAAGAAGTACCAAATTTATTACCACAAATAAGCGAAGTTCTCGAGCGAGTCAATAGGCAAATGCTCCTTGTTTTAAAGACAAATGATTTAATTAGGAGTATTGAATTTACTTTAGGTACATCAGAGAGAATGTCGGCATTTATGGAAATGTCAAAGTGCTGTGTATCGGCAATTTATGATGAAAAATTGAGCAATTGTGATAGGAACTACACGAAATTGACAATTTTTATCTCGAAACAGTGGACATTATGTAAATTATTCATGTATTATACGTATATTGGAGTCAGTAATTTTAATTTGATGAAGAGCATTGAATCATTGTGGTCACATAATTTTTACGCTTTTTAAAATCAAATCATGTGGACATTGAGTGAAATGAGAATATGAGGCAGAAGATCACTGGTTCCTTGATTCAGAGAGAATTTAAAGTCATCATGTTAATTTGACATTTCAAGGCCAGTTCTTCATACTAGTGAATTGCCATAAAATGCTATTTTTTGAGGTAAAAAAAATCATAAGAAATATTTGTTGTGCATAATTTATAAATAAACAATTGATACATTGTTATTATTAAACTTCAGTCTTTTATTAATGAACCAAAAATGGTTAATTAGGAGAAGGTGGGGCAAAATGGACACATTTAAATTTTCAGGCAAATATTATGGAAAATTCTTGAAATTAATAGAAATATTGGTGGTAAATTGTTTTTGATGATTTTATTGGAAAGCTGGGGAAATTTTAGGCGGGAAACAAGTGCCGGAATTAATTTTTTTATATTTTTGGCGATTTTGACTTTTTTGAGCATTTTAGAGGGGTGAAATCCTTCCTTTTTTTGAAAATTTTCAGTTTTTTGGGAATATCTCCGGTTCTATTTGGCGTAGCGTGAAAATTCCGATGGGAGGTGAAAGGTGAGATCATTTGCCATCGATTCATAGGGTTTTCAATTTGAAAATATTGATTTTTGAGGTAGTTATGGGCATTTTTGTGAAACAGTTTTGTGAAACAGTTCTTGGCCTATAACTATCCCAAAAATTAATATTTTTGAATTCAAAACCCCATAAATCGATGGGAAATGAGCCCACCTTTCATTTGAGACCAACCCCGAATTGCTACGACCAATAGAACCAGAGATATTTGCAAAAAACTGAAAATTTTCAAAAAAGGAAAGCCTTTTACTCCTCAATAATGCCGAAAAATATCGAATTTTTAAGAAAATCGAAAAAAATACATCTGACAATCGTTTTCCGGCTAAAATTTCCTCAGCTTTTCAATAGAATCATCAAAAAAAATCCATCTCAAACCGCTTCATTATAGTGTCCATTTTGCCCCACTCTCCCCTATACACAAATTTGAAAATGAGCTTATCCCTTTAATATTTTCCTTGGTAGACCGTTTCTTTTTGTCTCGAATTGCGGGAAATGAATGTTAAGCAGAATATTCTCTCTGTTACACGTCAGCACGTCCACCAGAGTGAGAGAGAAGGAAGATTTCCAGGAAATGTGTGTTTCATCGTACATTCAATCCCAATTTTGCCTTGAAATAATTGAAGCATCCAGTAAAATCCATGAAAGTTCATGTTAAATGGCTTTAAATTCCTGCAAAATATCCAAATTCTCATGATGTAGCTCTCGATCTCTTCAACTAACTGAAAAAAACATCTTTATCATTCCTATCTTTGGAATTCACTCGGAATTCACTCCGACTGCTCCAAAATGAAGCCTTTGCAAGGTCGATTTTTGTCTCTGCCTGTACCTGATGCGTCACCTCCCCCTGCGCATGCGCATAGTCTACCAAACCGTTTTCCCCATTATAACAAGCATCCTCCACTCCGAAATTTCAGTAACCTTGCTTTCACCGGAGTGACGCGTGCTGACGTGTTACTCCAGAAAACCACTAAAAATTTGGTTTTCCCTGATTAAATATCGTCAATACAGTTATTAAAAAAACAAAGGATTGACTGATTCCACAGAAAGTAAGCGATAAAGACAAGTAAAGTGCATTCTATATTGTGTTCCATATTAACTGAGTGACTTTCGAACACAACGTTCGAAAAACGTTTCATCATATATCATCGATACATATCATATATTCAAGTGCAAAGTGAATAATAAAAAAAAAAAAAATAACAATTTTTTTGAATTCAAAATGGGTGCAACATTGAGACAAGCAGAAAGTATCAATAAATTTGGTACAACTGAACAATTGTTCGATTGGATAAGTCAAGTACGATCAAAGAGAATAAAATGGCTGAGAAATCGACAACGCAACATACGTGTAGAGGCTGTATTAACATACGCTTTATCACAGGCCGAGCGTGAATTACGTATAAAGCAAATAACAAAGATAAATAAATGGCAGCAATTGAAGAAAAAAATTGAAGCTGATTACCACGGTGATGATGAGGAGTGTGTTGATGAGGATGATGAGGACTTCATGAAATTAAGTACGAGTCAATGTAATAATAAGAATATTTGGAATGATGAATTGTATCCTGAATTAAGCAGTTTGGATTGTTTTATGTCGAAGATTAATAATGTTAAAACACCATTGCAGCGATGAATTAATATTAGTTATCATAATTGCTTTTTTTTTTTATTTTTTTGAAAAAAGAATTTAACGATAAAATAATTCTTTAATTTTCTTTAAGGATGAAAAATCTGGTCTGGATGATTATTTTCATCGATTAATTCCAATAATCTGGGATGAGAGAAATCCAACCGAGGCGTCAGACAATCAATCATGGTTTGAACGTATTGTCTCTCGAATTTGTTATGTTTTTTTTTTTTTATTATTTTTTTTTTCTACTATTATTAATGCAATAATTAAGGTTCAAGGGACAATAGGTCATGGCAAAGAACTGGAGAATGGCCTTATTTTCGATGGTTATTTTGCTGGATTTTGCAGCCACAAACACGACAAAGTGAAAGACAAAATGAGGCAAATGGACATTTTTCGAGAGGAGAAAATGTGTTTTTGTACCGTCAAGATATCAATAACACCTGATTTTTGCAAGTAAAAAAAAAACGAGAAGAAAAATATGACTGATGTAAATAGTTTAAATAAGTAGAAAATCAATTTAGTTTGAAAAAAAAATTGTGATTCACATTGAATTAATTAATTGTAAATAGGTAAATTGAAGGAGAACGTAAGATTTATTCACAGAATAAAATGTTTTTATTGATAAAAAAAAAATTCTCTGGTAAATTAATCTATTTTTTGTGTCCTTGATAATGAATTAATCTTATCGTTATTTTGCATACTCATTTCAGTTGTGATACTACTTAATGCCTGTGGAAAGAAAAAAAACATTGGACTTTGATGTTTATTCGGTCGTCAATGACGTATGGGTGAAAGGCAATGGAGAGCGGAGAGGACGGTTGAATTTTAATTTGGGTTCGAAAGTGGAGGATGTTGGTGGGCGAGGTAACTTTTTATTTCAAGAGAGAGGAGAATCGTCAAGTTTCAAAAAAATATGGTAGAGTTTCTTTGTTTTTTTTGTTCATGTGCGTTGAATTTTTATAGCAGCCAAAAATAGCCGAGACGATATGGAGCTCGGAATGAAGACACGATTTTAGACGGAATATCATCGAGTCGAGAAGATTGACATACAAGTAACTGACTCATTCAGTCCCTTTTTTTAGTAGACAAATGAGGAAAGGAGATGTATCGAGGAGGAATTCCATGGAGATTATTTTGAGAATATCTTTGAAATAAGTTTCGGGAGATATTTTCTAAATAGTCGACATGAAATTGCCGAGTCTATTGTTTTCTGCCTCTTTAAATGCGAATATCTTGGAAACTTTCATAAAAAAAGTCTGATAAATTCATGTAAACGCAGTAATTTCTGAGATATTTGCAAATTAATCTAATTAAATTTTATTCATTCATTTATTTTCATCACTTTGAGGCTCAAAATTCTGGAGACAAATGCGATCCCTTGACCAACCCAATCGTTTCCGAGGTATTTGGACATCAAATTACAGTTAATCTTTCAAATTATCTCCCATTCGTGTTCCATTGCCGAATTTCGATGCATAAAATCATTGAAATTCGAGAAAAACTCATTACAGAGATGAGAAGATGGAAAATAATTTCATACAAAATTTCCAATGGTTTTGCTTATCCAGAATCCGCGGTTTAACACGAATGGCATCATTTTCGACCAGAAGATGAGTCAAATCGAATAGGTTTGAAGTATTGTCATTCAAGTTCATCAACATAGATACATGAAGAGGTATATTTTTTTTATTTCACTTGTATTATCATTTACAATCGTATTCACATTTTTATTCCATCTAAAACATTGAAAATCACTTCTGCACTTGTATTCACAAGGGAATCCTCTGGAAGAATAGAAAAAAATGGACATTAAACGGGAGAACAGTATTGCTTGTCTAGCGTTTGGAGTACTCAGAGGGAAAATTTACCGGAAAATCGAATTTTCAGTACAGGTAATTTCAAATTTTTCATTTAATTAAAAGGGACAAGAAAATTCAAAGAAGAAAGAACTTTCCCCCACTAAATCATCTTTCAAATAAGTAACATACAGAATTTAGACCAAACAGCATTTAAATTTCATTAAAATGATTTTTATTCCATAGAAATCTACTCACTATCCAGTTCGAAGCATTTTTGCTTCTTTGGCTTCCTGTAATACTCTCTTTTGTTCGGCAACAATAATTTCACGTTCTTTCAGAAATTCACCGTACTCAACTGGATCCAAGTCTCTGACAATTTTAATTCCACAAGTTCTAGCAATACCAACGAGCATTTGCGTTATTTGTTGAAGTGTTAATAGTGTGAGTGGTGGATCCTGTGATTTTATTTTAGCTATTTCATAAAGATGCTTGAGTGTTATTTTTCCAGCAATTTCATCACCTGTAGAATTCATTTACGTTCATAATATTGATTGAATAAATGATTATTATCTAATGATGAATCTAGGGAGTCAGATAATTTTTTTTGAATTGGAGGAAGACGAACTATTGCCTCTATTGGTGGGAAAATTCAATTTTTACCATTCATAGCACCACGTTGAATTCCTGCTGCTTGTTTCAAAAAATATGTTGCTGGTGGCTGGTGAACCACAAGATCATAAGTTCTGTCTGAATAAACTTTTACTCTAACTGGCAGTGGAATTCCTTCTTTGAAGTGCGCAGTTTTTGCATTGAAGTCTTTGATAAAATTCGCTATATTTATATTTCTCTGTTAATAAAAGAAGAATGTATCAATTTTTTGAATAAATACTAATAAACAGGACTAACGAGAGACAGTTTTTTTAAATATAATTTTTTCCTGATAGAAAAACGAAAGATATTAACAAGAATTTCCAAATTTTCTTGGTCCTTACAAAATACGAGTATCAGATCAATTTGTCATTTAGTTTATTCTACAAACTTCCTGTCATAATTTTTTTTCATTAATAAATTGAAAAAAATCATTGAAAACATGTATAGAAGAGAACCTAACCTGTCCAAGCTGAGGTCCAAGAGGTGGACTTGGTGCAGCCAAACCAGCTGGTATATTTGTCCGTAATTTTGATGAGTGATCAATTTTTTCAATGATTCCCTTTGATCCCTTCAAACGTGCTGCTGCTTTAGACATTTCTAATGGCTATATTTTTGATTATTTATAAAATTTCAATGCCATTCGTGATCTTCAGAATTGGTGTAGCCGCTGGATTTATGCGCTAGTACAGTAGTACTTGCCAAAGAAGGATCGTCGGAAATGTTCGGGTCCTTTGTTACAACATGTAAATATCAGCTTCGGGTCGATTTCGGAAGATACTTTTTTGGTTTGGGGCTATTGTAGCGCCTATCTAGATACGCGATAGCGTATCGGCCAAGTACATGTTGAAGGGCCGAGCGCTGAGTGTTATTATTATCATTATATTTATTTATTATATTATATATTATTATTATATATTCCGGACAGAGCTTCCCCCTCCACTGCTTTTTTTTCTTTATTATTTAATTACTCAAAAATGAGGCAAGGTACGGAAAAAGTAGCCTTAGTTACATCACCTAATTCGACATCGAGCATTCGAATGGAGATTTTTTTTTTCTTATAAGCAATATTCAATTAAGAACGCCCCATAGCAACGGTCGTAAATCCACTTTTTCGGCGTTTTCATTATCTCAATGATTTTGCCAGATTTTTTTTAGAGGGTTGGTATTACTGTCGTTCACGTTGACAGTCAGTCTATCGATAAAATCGGAGTGAAAACGGAAAGTCGATAAAGAAAATTACCATTCGTTGGTAAGTAATTATCGACTTTCAGGAATTTATTGAAGATACACTAGCGGAAGAAATTAAAGTTCTGGCTCCATTCCCAAAACCATTGTAGGAGTATAATGTATAATGAGAGAGTCCCAGGGGAGAATACATTATACTCCTACAATGGTTTTGGGAATGGAGCCAGGCGGAGCCAGGCTCCGCCTGGCTCCATTCCCAAAACTATTGTAGGAGTATAATGTATTCTCCCCTGGGACTCTCTCAAAGGAATATGACAACGAAAATACGATATTTTGCGGAAGTTCATTTTGTTGGGGGTTTTATTAGGTTTTTCATGATTCTTTGGTTCCCATAACTCTTTCTACGCGTCTCCATTCCCAAAACCATGCAGGTGTATTATTCAAGGGAGAAAAAACAGAAACTGATGTTTCTGTAAAAAAACGTGGCCAAGTACATGTTTCTGAGAATCCCTCTCTTTGAAAAAAAAATGAGATCATTCGGAAGAGCCGAGAATTTGAATTATTCCGCGAAGGTTGATGAGAAGGAAAAGAAATGAATACGATTAGATAGAAGATTATTCGGTAGGAAATATCAGAAACTTGGCCTTTTCGCATCCGAATTCGAATTAAATTCATTGATGGAAATCGAAAAGACCAAGCTTCTGATTTTTCCTACCGAATAATCTTCTATCGAATCGTATTGATTTCTTTTCCTTCTCATCAACCTTCGCGGAATAATTCAAATTCTCGGCTCTTTCGAATGATCTCATTTTTTTTTTTCAAAGAGAGGGATTCTCAGAAACATGTACTTGGCCACGTTTTTTTACAGAAACATCAGTTTCTGTTTTTTCTCCTAGTTCTAATTCGGCGCTAATCTTTGAAAGATAGGTCAATCACTGGTTCATCATTTTTCCAATTGATATAATTCATCAAGAAAAGTCTTTCCCGAAATTTTATCGCACGTATTCAAAATTAATCTTAGATTAGGGGAGACCAGGAAAATAAAATGAGATGTTTTTTACAGTAAAGGCTTTTATTGAAAAATTTGAAAAAGATCCAGGACCTATAGGAGATATAGGAGGGACTATTTGATTCAATAAACATCAATCAAATTTGCAATATGTTCTTTATTCTTTGATTATTTTAATTTCCTTTTCTTTAACTTGAACATGTCTTACCTGAGTAGAAGTGATATGTATATTTTTTTTAACGGTTCCCTTGAAAAACTGGGAAAATTTTCAGTGGAAAACATGTGTCGGAATTAATCATTCGTTAGTATTTTTTAAATTTGGAATTTTTTCGATTTTCAGAAGTGAAATTCTTTCAAAACTTGGCCAAAAAATTGAAGTTCCGTCAGCTTTTCAATGGAATCATTAGAAAATTTAAATCTCGAACCATTCAATTGGAGTGTCCATTTTACCCCACCTTCCCCTATATGATCTCTCTCAGAGTTGATAATATTCGATAATGAAACGTAACTTATGAGGAAAAAATCACTTTTGCTAGAGATGAAGAAATCTATCCGATGCCTCTTCTTTTTTTTTTTTTTTATTTTTCATGAAAGAAATGGAAAATAGAGACCCATATTAACATATAAATATAGCGAAACTTGATTTTTCTTTAATTTACTGCAGCTGAAGAATATTTATTTCCAAGAGATAAACGAAGATGATAAATATGTTATTATATCTTCATGAGTATAATAAATAAATTACCTTGTGACGGTATTATTTTTTTGCAATTGTTCATGTAAATCAATTGTACATCCACTTATTTATTTATTCATTTCTTTTTCTGTTTTTAGAATGTTTATCAAGTTATTATAATAATTACGCAATAAATCGCCGAAGAAAAGTGGGTGAAATAATGCAAGAATACACAACGTTTAGAGAATACGTGGCACTTGTTAATTTTTTTTCTCTTTTAATGGAAAAAAACGGAATCGAAGAGAAGGACAAAGAACAAAAAACAATAATGATAATAATAATAATAATGATAATAATAATTACATCAGTAGTGAGAAAAGGTTTGGACAGGTATCATATTTAGTATTTCCATTTAGTCAATTAATCCTAAATTTCTTAATGAAAATTCATTACACTAAATCATTTTAAGGTAAATTTGTAATAATTATTTTTCATGTTTTTTTCCCTTCGTCGGACCGTCATTTTATTTCCTTTTTATTATTGCAAGTCATTCTTTTCATATAATAATTGTAATCATCAGAATAATCATGATAATAATAGTAGAATAATAATAGCAATTATGATAATAATCATTCTAATTTTTAATAATAATGATGATAATAATAATAATAATAGTCATAATTATGCTGTAAAAAATTTTTTCGGGCCTTTACTAAATTATAAATAAACATAATTATTGTATTCATACGTTAATATTTTTATTTTGTAACGGAAAAAAAATCCGGTCATCAATTAATTTGTTTTCATCTATCATTTTTTTTATTTAAATTACAATTGTCACATGCATGATGTAAAAACCCGAAAAATTAGCAATTGAACCGGATAATAACCCAATTATAGTACAGAAAAAATTCATGTTTTGTTCTTCAATAAGAATGAAATGTAGAAAAACACTCTTTGCAAGATTTTGAATGGATTGATAACACTCTATTGGAACAGAATAATTTGAATGTGAAAAACATGAATTTTCAATGATTTAATTTGATTTTCATATATATTCTCTGTAATCGTCGTTCGTAGTCGTCCCATTTTTTTATTTATTTATTATTTTTTTTTCTTTTATCATACAAGTTGTTCACTTTACATACGATGCTATATAATTATATTTATATACTGTAAAAATGGATTTTATTGATTATCCAAATAAATATTAATAATCGAATAATTCAATATTACTTATATGAAATTTTGCGTCTTATTGATTTTGTCTCACGGAATACCCGGCGGGTTTTCCACAGCTTCCGACGACGACCAAAGACGACCCGAAAAATACTCACACCATGACATATTTTTTGGACTTTTTTTTTTTCTCGGTATTCCTGTTTTCATTCTATTGTTTATTCCGTGATTATTTGATCCGATTGAGTGGACACTTCTATGTATTGTGTTTTCCGCAGTGACCCGGCGACGACGAGGAAGCAACGACGACGACGACGACAACCGAGCAACAATCCGGCGATTCCGACGCGACGACGAGGGTATTAATTTTTGTTTCTTATGGTTTTTGCCTCGGTTTTTGCATTTTTGGAATTAATATGGTGCGAACCGGCGCGACGGCGATGGTCCACGTATTCCCGGTCTGTTAACGGAGAAACAGGTTTTTATTTAGACGTAGAAATCAAACATATATATCACATATTAGATTTTTTTTTTCTTGTCAATTAGATTTTTTTTTTTCCAATACAATTTGAATGAAAAAATATATTATTTTGAATATCTTTGATTAGAATTATTTTTTGGGAAAATGGGAAGAGAAGAAAATAGTTTAAAGCTTTTATATCACATTGTTTTGAAGTCTTTGGAATTTGTTTCATTTGAGATCTGTGTTTTTTTTAAATGGAATTATCCCATTAGCTAAATACTTGAACCTCATAGAATGAAATGCAAAGAAAATATGTATAGAATTTACAATTTTAAATAAGAATAATTATGTTCACTTTCATCAATTAAATCTGAAAATTAAATTGAAAAAAACTAAAATATCTAAATGGCTAATCATAAATATTATGAATCCCCTGGAATTTGACAAAAACTCTTAACAGTTTAATTATTAGAAATAATTAGATATATTTGGAATGCGGTTTGTAGATAGGAAAAGAGAGGAATGATAATTTCAAAATGAATAAAAATAAATATGTGAAAGGAAAAAATGATATTTGATATGTGTAGGAGAAAAAGTAAAATCAAATTGAAAACTTTATAGGGGAAGGTGGAATAAAAAGGACATAAGGAGTGAAATGGACATACTTATTACTCGAAATCACTAAATATGTCTGAGATAGGATTTTTCTGATGATTTCATTGAAAAGCTGAGGAAATCATGTGCAACAATGAATTTTTTAGCATTTTTAGAAGAATTCACAAAAATAAAAACTCCAAAAAATTAATTCTGGCACATGATTTCCACCAAAAACTTCCTCAGCTTTTGAATGGAATCATTGGAAAAATTCCATCTCAAGTCATTGCCTCGAAATGTCCATTTTACTCCACCTTCCTCTATTTCAAGTCGACTCTTCTCCACGTCGAACTTAATCCGGGACCTAATATACCACAATGAAATAATTTTGTTTATTATTGGCATCAGATTAAGGAATGTATGTATGAATTATAATTTTTTACCACTCAAAATCACGTATCCAATCATTTCTATGAGAAAATAAAAATTATGAATTAAGCGGCACCGAGAAAACGCGACGTCGAGAAAAGTTGAGCATACAAAAATGATAATAACATATCAAATTAAAAATAAATAGAATTATGGGGCTCTTGATTCAGGAAAATTATTTCAGTATATAAATATTTGTTTTTTTTTTCAATTTTAAGAAATTTTCTTTTTTTTTGTCAACTACTTACCGACGCTCCTCAAAAGAATCTCGGCTGAAGTCCTCGTACATGCCTCTACTATAACAGCGTTATAATCAATAATCGATTCTAACTATAAATGATTTAGCTTTTTATCTATACGTGTTTTTAAGGACTTGTTTTTTAAAAGTAAAATGAATGATAAGTAATAAAAGAAAAATCTTCTGAAATAATATCGACTTGTTTTTTTTTCTTTTTTGAGTCCGCAAAATGAGTAGTATTTCAGAAAAAAAGAAAACAAAAGAGAACCAAAAATTAGATAATACAAAGGTAATTCTGAATAAAGCATGAATAAACTCAAATAAGTGTTGTAAATCGAAGAATCAGTGAACCCCAATTAATGGACACAAAGAAATGGGTCGCGGATAAATCATCATGTGGACTTATCATTTTTTTTTCACAGTGCCGCTTGTTTTTTTTTATCATCAAATATTTCATATGTAAAAATTAAAGCTATGATTGTAGATTTTTTTTTTAATCTGGTGAAAATAATATATGTAATTATATTAATAAATAAATGAGGTGATTTGGACGAATTCATAACAGCAATCAAAATATGAAAAACTCGTGAAAAAGCTCTTTCGGTCAATTTATTCAACATGCTTTGATTCTTCATAATTATTGATGAAAAATAAAGACTCGAAAGGTTAAATTATTAACCTCAGGAGATTTTTCAATGAATTTTGATTTTGAGCGCTCTTTGAAATTCGCACAAGTCACCACATGAATACATTATTTAAAAAAAAAAACTATGAAAATCTGTCAAAAAATTATTTTGTAAGTGAAAAAAAACACAGAGAGAAAACTCACCTGAAACGTCCATTATTGCCACTAGGAGGCGACGAACGTCTACTGAACATTCCATAATCATTACCACGAGAGAATCCACTGTCTCGCATTGTTCCCATACCTAAAGCAGGCATAGGAGGCATCGGATCTCGTCTTGCCGGTAGTGGTGGCATGGACATTGGTGGAAAATCACGTCCAAGCATAGAACTGTCCATATCACGTGGTCCGCTCATACCCGTGAATCGTCTTTCATATAAATCCCGGGTGTCATCAAAGCCTCGTCTATCATAGTAGCTATCATAATCCTTAATGAAACAATTAAAATTTTCAAATTAATGTAATTACAAGACTTATATTGAAATTTAGAGCTAATCAATTATTGTTAATATTAGCTTACTCCAAATCCACGACCACCCATGAGTCGATCTCTGAGGAATGGTGGAGGTGGTGGTGGAGGATACGGATCACGTCCAAACATTCTGTCTCTGAAACCATTTCGATCAGGACCGCCTCCACCCATTCCACCTTTCGGGCACTCTTTGGACCAATGGCCACCTCGTCCACATCTGTAGCACTGTTCAGGATCACCCATTCCAGGTCTCTGTCTCACTCGACTAGTTGATATTTGAACCTTCATAGGCTGTCCATCGACCATTTGACCATTCAATTCTTTAATGGCATCATTTACATCACCAGTTGCTTCCAAATGAACGAAACCGTAATTGCGTACTATATCGCACTCGACAACAGTACCATACTTGGCAAACAATTCACGTACTTGTGGTGCCTTTGTATTATCAGTTAAATTACCAACGAATATTTTGGTCGTTGGTGTGTTTGGTCCTTTACGACTTTTAGCTGCTTCACATTTTATCGGTTGTCCATGTACTAAATGACCATTCAAATTTTGAATAGCATTTCTCCCTGCTTCCTCATTTTCCATATGCTATAAAATATACATATATATTATCCGATTAATCATTATCATGATACACAAGTTCAAGGCCTTTTACGTATTCTTTTTATGATATTAATATTAAAACTTACAACAAAGCCATAATTTTTGACAACATCACATTCTACAACTTTTCCATATTTTTCAAAAAGCGGCTTGATGTCCGCATTGGTTGTTTTATCGGCTAAATTGCCAATGAAAATTTTGAATGTACCAACACTACTGAAGCCTGGCATTTTTGTAAAAAAGTTATTCTCCTCTGCTGGTATCAATACTGAAAATTAAAGAGACAGAATTCAATTTTTACACATATTCACTCTAGTGAATCAATAATATTCTTTCTGCATTGAGATTCCATAATATGACTGCATAAAAAAACGAAAAATTGAAACAGACAGAAAAAATTAGCAACTAATTTGCTAATCATCTTCTCTAGAGAAAATTCCCATTTTTCATGATAATTTTAAAGATAAAGAGAAACCGAACATTCATAATTATTGAACTTGGCAGTATGCTGATTGGATGACGCTCTACAGCAATGGCGCTGTACATCATCGCCTTAGTAACAAAGGGGCGTAAGTGCTGTGTATAAGCATAGCACTTACGCCTTTTTAACTCTAAGACGACGACATAATTTAAAGAGAACCCAAAAAATTTTGCTAAACCTTTATTATAATATCTTCAATCTAATCGTTATTGATTGAGTTGAATAATTTTTTTTTTAATTGAAATAATAGAGAGGTCAGTTAATTTCTAGCAATGTGTATTATTCACTATCGTATTATATTTAGTATAAAAATGAAAATAATGCATTTAGTGCGAGCAGATGGAATATAGTAGTAGCTTAAAACAACATGGCGCTTTTTCACAGAACATCCCCTCCTTTGTTACTTTTTATGATTATCATACATATATATACCCTATATATTCCCCCTCGGCTTTACATTACGAGCATAGCCGCCATTTTCACACGAAAAGAGCAAAATTGTAATGCATGAGAAATACTCATGAGCCAATATTGAAAACACAAACTCATGAATATTATAATATTATAATTACTCTTTTTTAATTCTGGTACTAATTCCGATATTTTTTGCAGGCTGATGGAAAAACGGCTTCAATGAATGTACTAACAGACTGAAAAATGGAGTGTAGCTAATTGGATTTCTCCTATTTGGGAATAAAATTTCCAGTAATAAAAAAAAGAAATGATGCATCATCATTTTGTCTTCAGATGTATTAATGAATTAATTATAATGATAGCTATATATAATGCAATTGAATTTCCATCCATCATGGTGAAAATCCAGCCACTTTTTTATAATAAATGTTTATAAAAATCCAGATGCTCCGTAATTATTAAAATAATTACTAAATAAAAATTTTGAGGATTTACGTACCAATTCTGTATTTTTAAACACTTGACCTGATGGAAAATCCCGTTTAATACGGAGTGCCCAGAGAAATACGACAAGCTCGACACGACTCCGAGATATAAATGGCGGCTGTTCTGAAAAAGCCGAAAGAGCACATTATCATGTTATAGTTGACGACCATGAAGTATGGAAAAAGTGATGCCAAGAGAAACTTAACTTTTCTGCACTAGGTGGCCCATGAGACGAATTCTTCAAGCTGAGCTCTGAAGTTAGCTGACGTATGCCATTGTTCGATATAGTATAGTGGAGGGGGAAATTGTATACAAAAAATTCTCCAAAAAAGTTCAAATGATGTCTAGTATTTGCAATAACTTATATTCAATACAAATTGTTATTTGTTCTCTCATACTGTTCACCACGATTTCATGTTGTGCCCCAGAGTTTTGTGAAATTTCAAAAAATTTGAAAGACAATCAGGAGACTTGTGGCAAAGACAAATACTTGCAGAATAAAAGGTTAATATATCTCATACATGCAATATAAATAAGAGACACATTAGATTTCCATTGGAATTTGATGTTCTTGATAAGGGAGATCTTCTGAAATTAGCTGAAATATTCGAGATAGAATATTTACCTTTGTTCCATTGAATAATTGAGAAAACTTTCGAAGGTGAGTCACTAAGAAAAATAGAACTGGAAATCCTCAAAAGTAGATTTTTCAAAATAATCCCAAAGATCAATTCTGATAGATAATTTTCATCGGAGATTTCCTCAGTCTTTCACTGGAATCTTGAAAAAATGATCCATCTCGAGTCTTTTCATTTGAATACATACATTTTACCCTATATTGTCCTAAATAATAAATAATCCATCATCAAAAATATGTATTACTTCATGAGGTATTATAGAACAGTTCTGTCAATTCAATCACTTGTTTTATGAATTTTATTTCCTTAATAAATAATCAATACAAGACAAAATCATATATTGATCATCGAAACATAAACAAATCATAATAAGCTAAACTAGATATAATAACCATTAAGATCCCTGACGTAAGATTGAATTAGCTGCTTCTCATCCTGTAGCTGTAAAACCTCCACACAAGCTCCAGTCCAGTTTGTAGTGAAGCAATTTTTTCTGAAATTCATTGCATCAAAATACGCTTGAAATTCCAATCAATCAAATGTCAATGTTCTCAAGCATTTGACCAGTATATACTTGAGATGAAAAAACAATGACTCACCTGCATAATCCATCTACTTGTGGTTCCTTAAAAAGATTGAAACAATCCTCACAAAGACGATCCAATCGAGCAAACTTGCTCGCATCATAAGTTCCGTTGCATCCTAAATCTAAGAAAGGACGTTTACCGAGTGAATGTCCCATGTATATACCAGTGTCAGCAGTAACAATACATGTTAACATGAGTAATAATGAAAAGAAGCACGCTAATACGGAGAATGGGTGACATGGTACGTCATGTCTGTTCATATATATCGAAATACACATGTCGCGATGATAGCGATGCACTATAAACTTTCCAAAAAAATGAGACAAGCCTCAATGAAGAACGGAAAGAGTGAAAATACACAATATTTGACGAAATAGTTTGATATTTGTTCGTTTTTATCTATTCATCATGATATAAATAGACATAGAGAATATTTTCACGGTTTACCTATCTAACAGGCAATAAAAAATAAGGCTCTTATAGATAATGAAGAATCATGAAACTCCCCACTCTTTGCATAAAAAAAAGGACAATCTCCAACGAACTCTATTGTCAGGTTCCTGAATAACGCTCATCTCTCAATATTCCTCGTAAAATATGTGTTCGACTAATCCTCATAATTTTTTACTGCCAAAATTTTTCGATTTGTCCGAATAGATCCATTTTTCTTCAGAATGTTCTTTATACATTTTCAGGTATATCTTATACAATGTAAATCCATCAGAAGGGTTTAACTTGAGGAGAGATGTTTACATAAGAGTAGCAGTGTTCATCCATAATTTGAATGAAGAAGATGACGTATATGAGTGGATTCTAGTCTTGCCACCATGGGGTAATCTATACATTCAGTTTTATTTCACTATAATGAAACGCAATAATTAACGGAGAGGCATTTTCTGTTCCTCTTCTCATATAGGGGAAAGTGGGGCAAAATGGACACTCTAATGAAACGGTTAGAGATGGATTTTTTCTGATGATTCTATTGAAAAGCTGAGGAAATTTTAGCCTGAAAACGAGTGTCACATGTATTTTTTTCGATTTTTTTGAAATTTCGATATTTTTCGGCATTTTTGAAGGGTAAAAGCCTTTTCTATTTTGAAAATTTTCAGTTTTTTGCACATATCTCTGGTTCTATTGGTCGTAGCAATTCGTAGTTGGTCTCAAATGACAGGTGGGCTCATTCCCTGTCGATTTATGGCGTTTTGAACTCAAAAATATCAATTTTTGGGATAGTTGTAGGCCAAAAACTGTTTCACAAAACTGTTTAACAAAAATGCCCATAAATACCTCAAAAATCGATATTTTCAAATTGAAAACCCTGGGAATCGATGGCAAATGATCTCACCTTTCACCTCCTGTCGGAATTTTTACGTTACGACAAATAGAACCGAAGATATTCTCAAAAAACTGAAAATTTACAAAAAAATAAGGGTTTTACCCCTTTAAAATGCTCAAAAAAGTCAAAATCGTCAAAAATTCAAAAAAATTAATTCCAGCACTTGTTTCCCGCCTCAAATTTCCTCAGCTTTCCAATGAAATCATCAAAAACCATCTACCGCAAATATTTCTATTAATTTCAAGAGTTCTCCATAATATTCGCCTAAAAATTTAGATGTGTCCATTTTACCCCTGACGTCCATGTTGCCCCACCTTCCCCTAATAATTGATTATTGGCCCGGAAAAGCTCTCTGATCGCTATGAAATCTGCCGAAAGATAGAAGATTTACTTCGGAATTCTAGTTGAACATTTGCAGTTTGAAAACTGATAAAAATCGAGTTTAGCCCCCATTGAATATTCATAAATTGCTTTAATAATTGCAATATTGATTCCAAGTGCCGAAGAAAAGTTTATTACACTTGGAAGTCTCTTTTTTATTTATAATTATATCTCGCAGATCATTTATATCATTGGAGGAGTCATGACACTGGAAAACAGTCGCAGATTCCATGGAGTCTATTCTTTGATGTTCCTAGTCTCAGAAAATTCATACCAGTGATTGATATGTTTGAATTTTTCAGAGGTATCCCTCCTTTATTTTTAATTTTGTTTATTTTTTTATTTGTTATCATAAAAAGCATTTGCACAATGAATCTGTTTCCCTTTAGATTATGATTCCCGTGATGGAAGGATTATTTTGGACCAATTATTCATACTTCAAAATGATTTGACAATGTTTGAAACTGGGATTTTCAAAGACAAAAATGAGATAATAAAGTGTGATGATACTCGAATCAAAATCAGAAATAATGAGATTGTAGACCGTTTCTGGGGCTACAAGAATATTACTGCAAGAAATCTGCAATGCATAACATTTCATGGAACCATGCAGAATCTTGTACAAAATTTGGAGCCAAAACTATACAAGTAAGTCAAACGCTTCCGTTATCCAATGTTTATCCTTTTATACGTTTTATATAGGGGAAGGTGAGGTGAAATGGATACTCCAATTGAACGGTTCGTGATTGATATTTTCTGATGATTTCATTGAAAAGCTGAGGAAATTTCAGGCGGAAAACATGTGTCAAATTTTTTTTTCTCAATTTTTGGAAAAATTTACTTTTTTGGCCAGTTTTGAAGGGGTTTCCCTTTTGAAAATCGAAAAAATTCACTTTTTCGGCGATATCTCCGGTTCTGTTGGTCGGAGCGACCTGGGGTTGATCATAAATGAAAGTTGAGCTTATTTCTCATCTTATTAATGTGGTTAAAATTTTTTTAAACTCAATTTTTTAAATATTTATAGGTCATTTTCTTAAAATCAGTTTTTGTTCTATAAGTACTTGAAAAAATTGATATTTTATTTTTTAAATCCCATAAATCGATGATAAATGAGCTCACCTTTCATTTAAGATCAACCCCAAGTCGCTACGATCAATAGAACCAGAGATATTCTCGAAAAACTGGAATTTTTTCCAAAAACAGAAGAGTTTCACCTTCAAATCTTGCGCAAAATATGAAATTTCAGAAAAATTCAAAAAAATAACTTCTGACATATGATTTTCATGGGGAATTTTCTCATCTTTCCAATGGAATCATCAGGAAAAATCTATCTCCAATATTTCCATCAATTTCGAGTAAATTTCATAGTATAAAATACCAGAATCAACTCGTGTCCATTTTACCCCACCTTCCCCAGACACCTATCTACTCAAATTTCTATATCTTATAGGAAAAATTAATTTCAGAAGTTATGTATTCGAGCACATGGAAATTCCTTTACACGACTATTATGGATCTCGAAATTTCTGGAAAGCTAGACGAAGTATGAGGTATCATCCAGAACTCTATGAAATTGCGAAACAATTCAGGAAAGCATTTCTGAATTCTACTGATCATAAAGATAAGACTGAAAAACCTGAAGACTGGCGAGAGCAGAAGGTAAAAATAAAACTGGAAAAGAGTAGTAACAATATAGAAAGAGGTGGAGTAAAGAGGTCATAGGGGGCACAATGGACATATTTTAGTTTTAGTGTTCTTATTTTATGAAAGATGATCTCTCACCTCTCGTAGGAGTGAAAGAATTCAAAAATGGAAAGGGTTTGCCTCCGATAAAAGTAGCATTTAAAAAAAAATCCTCCTAAATTAAAAAAGGCATGGCCTTTTTTCATGTCACCGCGGGACGCTATACATACATTATATTATATATAGTATAGTATACCATGGTATGATATATATATATAACATATATATAGTATGTATATAGTATACATAATACAATATATTGTATATGATATAATATATGATGGATATTATGTATATTATATATTATATATATAAAATTTATACACATGAAAATCCGGTGGGGCTTAAAATTGGACTACTCCACATGACATTTTGCAAGGGGGGATCCCACATTCTTGACGTGAGGGCACTGTAGGTGACGATTCTTAACCGTAGGGCATTGATCTATCGGCTATGGAACATCTCCTCTCTCTGTTTTCGTCTTTCTCCTTTCAAATCACTCGATATGTCTTCTATAGAGTTCAAACTTGCATGCAGGAAGTGGAAATTATGATCCGGGATGATTTTCCAAAAAATGTCCAATGGTTAATGAGCCTGAACCACTGTAAGTGACGTTTTTCAGCCCTATGACCTCATTATATCAAATATCGAGCATTCCCTCTCTCTGTTTTTGTTTTTCTTCCTCCAAATCACTCAATATGCCTTCTATGGAGTCCGAACTTGCATGCAGGAAGTGGAAATTATGATCCGGGATGATCTTCCAAAAAATGTCCCATGGTTAATGAGCCTGAACCACTGCAAGTGACGTTTTTCAGCCCTAGGACCTTATTATATCGAATATTGAGCATTCCCTCTCTCTGTTTTTGTTTTTCTCCCTCCAAATCACTCAATATGCCTTCTATGGAGTCCGAACTTGCATGCAGGAAGTGGAAATTATGATCCGGGATGATTTTCCAAAAAATGTCCAATGGTTAATGAGCCTGAACCGCTGTAAGTGACGTTTTTCAGTCCTATGACCTCATTATATCAAATATCGAGCATTCCCTCTCTCTGTTTTTGTTTTTCTTCCTCCAAATCACTCAATATGCCTTCTATGGAGTCCGAACTTGCATGCAGGAAGTGGAAATTATGATCCGGGATGATCTTCCAAAAAATGTCCTATGGTTAATGAGCCTGAACCACTGCAAGTGACGTTTTTCAGCCCTAGGACCTTATTGTATCGAATATTGAGCATTCCCTCTCTCTGTTTTTGTTTTTCTCCCTCCAAATCACTCAATATGCCTTCTATGGAGTCCGAACTTGCATGCAGGAAGTGGAAATTATGATCCGGGATGATTTTCCAAAAAATGTCCAATGGTTAATGAGCCGAACCACTGTAAGTGACGTTTTTCAGCCCTAGGACCTTATTATTCCGAATATGGAGCATTCCCTCTCTCTGTTTTTGTTTTTCTTCCTCCAAATCACTCAATATGCCTTCTATGGAGTCCGAACTTGCATGCAGGAAGTGGAAATTATGATCCAGGATGATCTTCCAAAAAATGTCCCATGGTTAATGAGCCTGAACCACTGCAAGTGACGTTTTTCAGCCCTAGGACCTTATTATATCGAATATTGAGCATTCCCTCTCTCTGTTTTTGTCTTTCTCCTTTCAAATCACTCAATATGCCTTCTATAGAGTCCGAACTCGCATGCATGAAGCGGAAATTATGATTCGGGATGATTTCTCATAAAACGTCAAATGGTTAGTGAGCTTGGACCACTGTAGGTGACATTTACCAGCCGTAAGACCTCAGTTTATTGGATATGAAGCATTCCCTCTCTATACAGTTGATTTTCTTCCTCAAAATCACTTAATATGCCATCTTTGGGCTTCGATCTTGCATGTCGACGTCATATTAATTACACTGGATAGTTCGTAGTTAAAACAATATCGAATTTCTTCATGAATTTCGTACTCTCAATCTCTCTCGATAGGATTCTGCTAAATTTCCGAAATCCTATCAATTGGGAATTTTTCCATTAAGATCTATTCCTCAATTTATACATACATGTTCGGGCTAGCCCACCAAGCAAAGTTATACGCGTGCGTCGTGCGCGGAACAGCCTAGTTAGAAGAAAAAATCCATGCTGACACATGTTTTTTATCGAAAAGTTCCTCAGTTTTTTCTGTTGAAAATATTGGAATGGCAATTTCACCCCACTTTTTCCTAATGTAATAATGTAGCCATTGTAAAAGGATTGTTCCACTCCAGTGCAATAACATTCTGATAAATTTTTTGAAATTTTCAGCCTCAGCGGAATGCCATTGGCGGACCTTATTTAGGAGTACATTGGAGGAGAAGAGACTTCTTAATTGGAAGGAGGGACTCTGTACCATCCATCGAAAATGCTGCTATCCAAATTGTGGAAAAAATGAACGCTTTGCAGTTGAAAGCAGTTTTCATTGCCACTGACGCTGAAGATCATGGCATGTATCTCTTTATGAGATAATAGCTTAAAATTAGAGAATATAAATATCTATGAGACGAACTCGTCAACTATTTATTTTATTTTTATCTATAGAGTTTCATGAACTGAAGGAGAGATTGAGGAATTATACCGTTGTCAGATATGTTCCAACCCATGATGTCAAGCTGAAATTTAAAGACGGAGGGGTCTCTATTATTGATCAAATTATTTGTTCTCACGCCAGGTAATATCACTGTTGATGATACAATTTTATTCACAGTAGATTTCTACAAAATGAATAAGAATGGAAGCATATTGTTTTTTTTAGCCCATTTTTCCTCAACTCTCTCAATATTCTTCTTTTACAGGTATTTCATAGGAACTCATGAATCTACATTTACATTCCGAATTCAGGAAGACCGTGAAATAATTGGTTTTCCAGCCAAATCAACTTTTAATACTCTTTGCAAAGCAAATGAAATATGTTCTCCAAGCAGTCAATGGAAAATTACTTGGTAATTTATTCTTCGAAGAGAAATATATTAAAGTCGTTTGCATATACAAAAAGAGGTTCCTATCGATGATATTCCAAATACATATTATATGATCATAACGGATCACGTCTCGAATGAAAGTTTCAATTATGCAGATGTCGGCTGCTCTGTAATCACTTCTTCCTCACGTCGTAAATCCTCTTGACGTTTTTGTTCTCGAGTTAATGCTTCTTTTTGTTTCATCTGTTGTAAGCGTGAGGCTCGTTTCTGCAATGGAATAATAAGATTTTAACTGGAGTATTTTGACAATGATTTGTCCATTGTTTAGTAAAATCATTTCTAAAATTTTCTAAATATTCAAGTGATTGGCAACATTTGAAGCATTTAACATTTGCTTATCAATAGAATACTTCGTATAAAATACGTAAATACGTATTTCAAAAAAGTAGCATTTGAGAAAATATGGCCAGAAATGTAGAATTGTTCACCACTTGTGCCATTTTTTTTCACAAGCCAACAAATTGTTTTTTACCTTCAACTTGGTAGTTCTCTCGTGAATGCTGGTCATTTCTTTTTTCAGATGAGATAATTTCTCTTGATAGGATTTAATTGTCGAGTACTGTAATTAAAAAGCAAACATCAATGAACATTCGCTTTGCAAATAAGTAGAAGCATAGCATCATAGAAAATGAGGGATGGAATATGTAGGCATTAGGGAAATTTCCAGTGCAAATTGTAGGACAATAGTAATCTCGATGATATTCAATACAAAAGCATTAAAGTTGATTATTGTTATAAATATGATTTATATTTCACCATAATAGTTTATATGCTTATAATAATTATTGTATGTTAAATTTTATATTGTTATACATAAATTTCAATTTTTTGATTGAAAATGAGTTAATATAATAATTATAATTTCCAATTTACAATCTATTTTGTTCTGCTAAAATTAATCTCCTGATGAATGCTGCATGTTTTTCTAGTGCGAAAATTTCATCGGGTGTGCTTTCCCATCTTGTCTGATACCATTTTCTAAATTTCTCAATTGCTTCAAGCGCCTCCTCCAGAGAAACTTGCTCGTCACGTTCCTCTTTAGGAATGCCACTTCCATCTTCTTCAGATAATGATATCCCATGCAGAATGCTTTCTTCATAAGTCAAAAGTTCCTCATCATCCATAATACGCCATCCTGGATCATTCTCATCTTGCAGCCAAGCCTCAGTTTCATTATTTTTAATGCTTTCCATACCCGGGATTTGATTAATCCATGCGGTGAACCTGGCCGTGTCGAGAACTTCTTCATATTGCTGGATCTCTTGATCTCCAAGCAAATTGCTGAAAGAATTCTGGATGTCAGTTGCCGTTGTTTCACTCCACGCTGCAGCTATTCCATTGCACATACTCAATATATTCCAGTTCTCCAAAAATCTTGTTATACTCTCAGCATTTTGTAATAAAAGAACGTGCTCCAAAAGAAACCGTCTGAACAATTTTTTTATTTTTTCAATTATCCCTTGATTCATGGGCTGAATGCTGGCATTAACATTGGGCGGAAGAAATATGACATGGCAGATATCACTCAATGAATTTAATTCATCAGCTAAAGGGTGTGGAGGTGCGTTATCCAATAGAAGTAAACATTTTCCATTTGGACCATGTACCTTTACTAGCTCTGGCAGGAAAATATGCAAATACCAATCCTTAAAAATCTCTCGATCCATCCAACCACTTTTCTGTCCTCTATACACAATCGGTAGTTGATGTGCATTCTGAAAACATTGTGGCTCCTCTGCTGTACCAATGATGAATAAAGGAATTTTATGAGTACCATCTGCATTTGCGCATGCCATAAGTGTAACTCTGTCTTTGACAAATTCTTGGTGTAACGCTGATGCCTCTGGCTCAGTTGACAAATCTTTTTTAGGCAACTGCTTCCACATGAGACCTGTTTCGTCAGCGTTATAAACTCGACTCTTATCGTAATGACACTCGCGCATCTTATCCCGAAATATCCGGCAGAAGCTCAAATTGGCATCTGCATCAGCTGAAAACTTTTCATCCTGGATGGAAAATTGACGAATATTATACCTATTTTTCCACTTTTCTAACCAGCCATTGCTCGCCTTGAAACTTGCTGGTCCACTTATCAAAGTGTTGAGAATCAGTGCTTTTTTTTGTAAGAGAGGCCCCGATACTTTAGTGCCAAATGCTCTCATTTGCACAAACCAATGATACAAAGCACTGTCAACCGGTGAAAATTCAAGCTTTGTGTTTTTCTTCTTCAAAGCATATTCAGCAGGTAGCTCATCGAGTTTACGTTTGGCTCCAAGTATATTCTCTTGATTCTTCTTTACACGTGATATTGATGATTGATTGACACCATATTTTCTTGCTAAATCTATCTCTCTTACTCCCATCTCCAGTTTGCTAATTATATCTAATTTTTCTTGAATCGTCAGTCTCTTCTGTCTAGCTGCCATGTTTGGATATGTTGTAGCTAATAGGGAAAACAATCATAAATCAACTACTATCGATTGCAAATTAAACTACCAATCCAATGAGCTTCTAATCGATTACTTACCTGCTTAATGAGGAATCCTTCAACGTTGTCAAAATTTGTACATTCGAATTCAAGCTCGGTAGTCGATATACAAGTAGAAGAATTCAACAAACTAGCCTTCCAAGATGCACGGGATAGAGTTTCGAAATTAATTGAATTATCCGAGAGTATGAATTCAATTTAAATGCTGGAAAATTTAAGAAGAAAGGACAATTATGTCGTTGATGTTCACTATAGGAAATAGGGGGTATGTTGATGAAGGTTTCGAAAACGAAGAATCCAACCGGCAAATAAAAACACTATTATAATAGCTACATGACTCTCTATGTATTAGCAAAAGTGAAATAATAATCAAGAAGATAATGGATTAAAAGAAATTGTGAGTCGAGAAATGCGAGAAGAATGAACCAAGTTACAAAAGTAAAATTTCGGCTATTTGGCAGAATTGGTAGAAAAAACTGAGTTGTAATACATGAGAAATATCAAGCGAGTTCTAAAGTGAAACATTAAAATTCCTGGAAAATCCTAAATACATTCGAAAAATTCTCCAATTTCAAAAAAATCAATTACTTTGTCCTTTTTACCAACATTTACTGTTTAAGGAATCATGAAAAAATAGAAATATTGGTAGTTTTGAAGGAGTCAATACCAGCGAAGAAGTTCGACTGTCGCATTTTTCGAAATAGAATAGATTGATTTTAAAACGGACGTTCGGAGCAAAATTAACCAGGATTCGTCTCAAAGTAAAGGCTTACGAAAAGGAAAGCTAAGAATGTAGTCATGCTGGAGCTTCTTCCCAATTTCTTTTAGATTTTTTGGTAGAGATATTTTCCAATATTTCATGGATCACTTGTGAAGATATATTTGAATAGATGATATTCATTCAAAATCATGCAATTATTCAACGGAGATTTTTTCTCTTCAAATCCTTGGAATCTAAAACTTTTAAAAAATAAATAGAAGTGTGTTTACCATTGCATGGCACTGTCCATCCTCGGCAGTTTCTTCTAGTTGATTATTCTCTAACTGCATTTTCCCAACAAGAACATTTTGCTTTTTCCTGAAACGAATGAACCACTTGATTAAATATGTATCAATGATTATAGTAGTTGAATTGTAGAACATCAACAGTATTTAAAAATATTGTCTTACAATAAGTCATCCAATTCGTGCTTGATTTTCTCTAACGATGGTTGAAAAGCTTGTAATATTCCCTGGCTGAGTTGATCTGCGTTTTTCGATATATCAAGAGCGTTCCTTCAAGTGTTAAAGACCAAATAATAATGGATTATATTAGTAACGGTCAAACCCAACAAATCCAATACAAGAAAAATTTAAATAGTTACAATTCTGTTTTGAAATTTTGTTGGACTTCTGCTGCAACGGCTTCTCCAATATCAGTCATCATGTTTTTAGAAGCAGGATGTTTTTTATCCAATTTACACTAACTAAGTGAATAAATCAACGTTTTTCGATTACTCTTTAGAGATCCTAAAATTCGATGATTTGAAATCATCCCTCTAATCACCCTTTATATACTCAATTATATGATCTTTACTTTTTCAGGCCAAACCAATTGTTTCAATTATTTTATTTGGGTTTTCACTTCAATTGTTGTTTATATATGTCATTATTATCTCCTGGGAATGTAACAAATAAATTTTTTAGGTAAATACCGTAATAAAATGATGACTTTTTATCAATGAAAAATCATAGGTTAAGATTCTTCTTTCATATCTCGAACTACTGGAAGTTTGGTAGAACCTCTGACGTCAGATGCTTTAGATTACGGTTATTTAGCTGTCATTGGTGAATAATTACCATTCCACCAGTCAAATTTGTTCAATTGATTACAATCAATTTTTAGATTAAAAAAAATATGAATAATAATTTGACAAATAGTCTTAGACCTTGAAAAAATACTGGGAAACTTATGAGTATTTATTTTACAGGTGAAAGGAGATGAATTCCATTGAAAATTTGAGTGTTTCTATAAAAAAATAAATGTAACCATTTTCATCCTCAATGGATGTAATCAGTTAACATACATTTTATCCATCCATTATTCGCGATTTTATTTTTTAAATAACATCTTTTCATTATATACAATATATAATTATATCATTATACAATTAACTATACCTATATATACAGAAGCACTAGAATTTCCGTCCCAAAAAAATCCATTTAATAAACTATCTGCATATAAATGCGCTTCTCAATACCTATTTTCTGTATAAATTCTTTTCACAATGAAAAAAAACACTTATGTATAGCCTTTTCATTCATTCATTCATTATTATTATTGCTATATAATTTTTTCCTAGTACTCTCTCTTTTTTTTTTTTTTAAAGAATTTTCATCAGCACTAACAAGATTTATGAGAAGTCATTTATTTTACTATTTAGAATTGGGAGGTAGTATTTTTATTTTCATCACGGTAGAGTCGACTCCTTTGGCTATTGCAACTGACAATTTTTCTGCAAACGTAAGAAAACTCTACCAGGTACGAATTCATTGAATAAAAGGAGTTTTTTCTTTTCTTTTATTATTCTCCAAAATTTTCTAATCCTTAGCTAAATTATATATATTTTTCACCGGCAAGTCTTATGGAATTCTCCCTACAGTCTTTTCGTCATAAAAAGCTATAATTGAATGACCATATTGCAAGTAATGATTAAATTCTAATGAACTCTTTCTAATTACAACATTTCATTCTCCTATTGATTGAATAAAATAATAAAAATGCAGAAGTTTGGATATTTTCAAAATATTAAAATCAATTAGATCGTGTCAGTCAACTATGTATAGAATATCTGTAATAGTTGTGTTAATTCTTCTTGGTAGACTTTTTAGTTTTTGTTTTTCTTCTTTTTCAAATTTGGCCTTATTAAGTCTTTTTAAAGAATGATTAAGTGCTTCAAAACACACAAAAATTAGTCGATAATTGGAAAATTCAATTGATGTGTTAGCTCCAAGAGGGATCGTAACCATTCCAATTAGCATTGGGTGCTATATGGACTCGTCGATTGTTGTAAAAGAATGTTACAACTCCTCTGTAACCAGTTCTTGGGACTCCACTCTGGAAACCAAGAACAAATCGTGTTTAATGAAAATTATTTCAATTCATACGATATTATAGAATACCTATTTCTATATTCAACAAGTAAATTACAAAATCGTAGAATTCTCAGATGGATTTATAGTGTAGTAGAGAACGGGGTCAAGCGGACGAGAATTCAGAGATTTGCTTTGAAGAATATTGTGGTTCAATTTGCTTGGATGCATAGCCGAAGGTGGGGTAAAATGGACAGGCGTTAGTTTTGGTACTTCATGCTATGAGAGTTACTCGAAATCGATGGGAATATTGGAGATAGATTTTTTCTGATGATTCCATTGAAAAGCTGAGTAAATTTTAGCCGGAAAACGAGTGTCAGATATATTTCTTTCGATTTTTTTGAAAATTCGATATTTTTGGGCATTTTTGAGGGGCATTGCCTTTCCTCCTCTTAAAATTCTCAGTTTTTTGCAAATATCTCTGGTTCTATTGGTCCTAGCAATTCGGGGTTGGTATCAAATGAAAGGTGAGCTCATTTCTCATCGATTTATGGGGTTCTCAATTCAAAAATATCAATTTTTGAGATAGTTATAGACCAAAAACTGTTTCACAAAACTGTTTCACAAAAACGCCCATAAATACCTCAAAAATCGATATTTTTGAATTGAAAACCCTATGAATCGATGGCAAATGATCTCACCTTTCACCTCCCGTCAGAATTTGTACGCTATGACAAATAGAACCGAAGATATTCTCAAAACACTGAAAATTTCCAAAAAAAGGAAGTGTTTTTACCCCTCTAAAATGCTCAAAAAAGTCAAAATCGCAAAAAATCCAAAAAAATTAATTCCGGCATTTGTTTCTCACTCAAAATTTCCTCAGCTTTCCCATGGAATCATCAAAAACAATCTACCGCCAATATTCCTATTAATTTCAAGAGTTTTCTATAATATTTGCCTAAAACTTTAGATGTGTCCATTTTACCCCTGATGTACATTTCGCCCCACCTTCCCCTATTTGAATATATAAGAAAAAAACATTACTTACTCGAAAATCATCCATGAGTCCAAACATTTTAGCAGTAGTTTTATATGTCATTCGTGTATAGTATGGAATTCGCACGGGTCCAGGGGCAATGATATTACCGTTCTTCAGTTCTGAATAACTCACCACTTTGGATTGATACACATCATTCACAAAACTGATATCGTAATTATCCTAAAATTCATTATTACATATTACCAAATATTATTCATGTAAGAAATTCAAATTTTTTTGATAGTATAGTTAATTTTGCTTACTTTCAATAAATACGTCAAATTCATTTTAGTAAAAGGCACAAATTGATCGTTGAGTTTTATGAATTTGAGATGTTTTTCATAAAACATTCCACTGAAATAAATGCCAGAATAAATATCAGTCAATTAATTATGTAATGGAAGAACATTATTCTAGGAGCATATCAATCATGAGAATTCTAAGGAAATCAATTAATCAGACACCTACTTGCTAACGCCTACTTTTCCAAATGTTCTAGTCCTTGAGAGTTCTGGCCTGATGCAAGCTCTATTTTTTCGTTGCTCAGGCTGGCGAATCCAATCATCCCAATATCTATGATTCATCAAAAGTATCAAATCAATGATATTTCAATTCCCATCTACAATTCAGATATAAGTAGAATAAATAAATGTTTTTTCGCTCACGATTTCGGCCATTTTTGTGATAACTCCAACCACAAGTCTCGTGTAAGCATCCATCCGAGGCCAGGAAAGAAATCTGTCCGATAAAGTAAATTGGATGCATTAGGATCTACTAAGCCCAATTTTCCATTATCATTCCAGGCAGAGATGCACCATAGCGATTTGTCCGTGATTAATAGTGGATAAGTACCCAGAAAATATTCGAAGAAATCTGGTGCAATGTCCAAATCATCTGGAGAATAAAAAAATAGATATCAATCTCCAATAAGTATTTCAAAACACTAAAAATTTAATTTTACCTTCCACAATGATAGTAGTTTCAAAACCGAACTTGAGGAAGACTTGATTCAATGCCCAACCATAATGACGGGCAATTTTGAAATATCCTTTGAATTTCTTTTCTCGTGGCGGAATATCTATGTCCGACTGGTCTGGTTGCTGAGAACCAAAAAAATCAATAATATTTAATGTTATCTTGATTTTTAATGACATTACTGAACGGTCCCATGAATTACAATGAATTCTTTCCTTTGAAAATGATAAACTTAAGACAAACGATTTTTCACCTGAATATGGACGACTTGCTCCCCGTATGATTCAATGATATCAGATGTTTGCTGATGTTCACAATCCTGTGACACAATAATCGGAAATTGCTCTGCGTTCGGACGAAATTTTATCAATTGATCCAAACATCTACGGACGGTTATTCGATTACATGAAAACACAAGAACAGCAATAATTGGAGCTCCATTCAATGTTTTTTTCGCTGCTAGTCCTTGTAATTTTTCCAACCGTAGGGCCTCCTTTATTATGAAAAATCAATCTCATAATAATATATGGCAGTATGAACTTGGCAAATGAATGTCTAGATAAATGCAGAGCGAAAATTGCAAGGGAGACTGATTGACAATATTTCTATGGTCTTTACCTGATTTTCAACATGTTCTTCAGATTTAATTTTTATCTCATCGTATCTACTAAATTTATTTTTAGAATATCCTTCATCAACTAAGTTATGATCAATGCCAATAGCAGTGGTATCTTGATTGAGGATATTTACATCTGATTTCAATGGAAGCTTTTGCGTAAAGTGTTGCTCTTCTTCAGCAGCTGGAAAATTATGTTTATAGGAGAGTAATTCTAATTTAATTCCAATTTTCTCGTTTACCTTTCTGTCCTAGTTCAATAATTCGCTTGAGAAGTATTTGATTTTCCGATATCTGCAGATCTACTTGTTTCTTCAGTTGATTTATTTGATTCGACAATGCAATGTGTTGCTGAAATTAAATATTATTCATTGAATATTTTTCATACATCTCGCAGATTAATTAGCAAGAAACTGATTTGAAATGAATTAAATTACCTTTTCTTGTCGTTTACCAATTGGCCGATCGAGAAATAAGAAATATGTAATAATCGCCCATACGAATATGGATAAAAATACAAAACCAATTGACCTGTTCCGCATCTCAATAATATTTGTCACCTCATCTGCAACAATACACAAATTCGAAGGGATATGTTTAAAATTTAAATTCGCCACAGTTGTACGAGTAAAAATAATCTAGGGTTCATGTAAATAAATGTCAGTTTATCTTTCCAATACACATGGATTCAAAATTTTCATGTATCCCTACCAATTCGAGTAATATTAATGACGTGGCTTGTAATACGTATGAACGTTGATATCTAATTTTGTAATAACCAGTTGTGCATAGATAAACATAAGAAATTTTTGGGTGATTTAACTACTGTAATGAAAATACTGATATAGAGATAACAATACTCACCATCTTTCAATTAGATGATTTCAGGAAAAAAAAATCCACAATTATAGAATTTATAGAATTTAGTTTCCTGCAGCCAGTACATTTAGGTTACCCTGGCGAAAAATTCATCATGAAGATTGAAATTCATTGAATGTAATAATAAAACCATTATTTAGCATGTAGAATTAGAAAATCATAATCGAATAATTCAAGCAAAATTACCAGACTGGCCTAATAATTGCTTTTTTATATTTATTCTTTGTTTCAGAGAAAGACATGCGATAATTGTGATTATTGTAGAATAACTTTCTACCAATTTATGTATTTATATGACCATTTATTCAGTATATACCAATTGATATATGTACCACATATCCTCTTAGTGGGCGTATATTTCCAAATAACATGAAAGTATGATCATGTTTAATTTGTTTTACACAATTTAATCATCTTATGTCTCTTTTTCATGAACGTGGCAAAAAATTCAGTCATGATTTACCAGTATTGGTTTATGATAACAATGTTTTTCAATATGGATCCACAAATAGCAAGATTCTTCTGGGAAACATACTATGTGCATTTAGAATCAAAATCTGCTATAGTTCGCAGCAACTCCCATAGACGTCAAGTACGTAAAATAACGGCAATTGACGGTCACATGACACTATTTTGGTAATAATGACTCCTCCTTTTGGCTATTGATTGTTATATATACATAAATATAGGGAAAACCTGGGGCGAAATAGACCTTCAGGATAACATGATTCATGATTTTTTTCTGAAGTAAAGGACTTGACGGAAAAATCTGACGAAATTTAAGAAGATGCTCCAATGTGTAAACTTTGTTGGTGAAATATTTCAAATTTTTTCGGAGACTTTCGATTCCAAGAAAAGAAAATCCCGAATCACTTTGTCCCGCAGGTGTATTTTGCCCCGATCTCTTCTGTATAGCTATATTATCAAATTCAAGGTAGCGAGCATGAAGAATAGTGCTCTACTTTTCATGGGTAGAGTGGGGCAAAATGGACACTGTAATGAAACGGTTAGAGATGGATTTTTTTTGATGATTCTATTGAAAAGCTGAGAAAATTTTAGCCGGAAAACAAGTGTCAGATGTATTCTTTTCGATTTTTTTGAAAATTCGATATTTTTCGGCATTTTTAAGGGGTAAAAGTCTTTCCTTCTTAGAAAATTTTCAGATTTTTGCAAATATCTCTCGTTCTATTGGTCGTAGCAATTCGGGGTTGGTCTCAAATGAAAGGTGAGCTCATTCTTCATCGATTCATGGGGTTTTCAATTAAAAAATATCAATTTTTGGGATAGTTATAGGCCAAAAACTGTTTCACAAAACTGTTCCACAGAAATGCCCATAAATACATCAAAAATCGATATTTTTAAATTGAAAGCCCTATAAATCGATGGCAAATGATCTCACCTTTCACCTCCCATCGGAATTTTTACGCTACGACAAATAAAACCGAAGATATTCTCAAAAAACTGAAAATTTTCAAAATAAGGAAGGGTTTTACTCCTCTAAAATGCTGAAAAAAGTAAAAATCGCTGAAAATAAAAAAATCAATTCCGGCACTTGTTTCCCGTTCAAAATTTTCTCAGCTTTCCAATGGGATCATCGAAAACAATCTACAGCCAATATTTCTATTAATTTTAAGAGTTTTCCATAATTATTTGCCTAAAAATTTAGATGTGTCCATTTTGCCCAACCTTCCTTTATAATTCCATATTTTATAGATTTATTCACACCCGTGATCCGTAAATAAAGAAATGACAAAAACTCCTATAGGAATAATGAATCACAACGTTTTTATTTCTATCTGCATAACACTTGCATCAGCTTTTATTCCATTTTTTTTATACATGATGATAAACTAAGAGAATTTTCCACCTTTGTGGAATATTCGACATAATTGATCGAAGAGAACGTTCTTTTTTTCGGCAAGTGCAAGTGCTCCGATTGTATGGAAATATACCAGCACTAAAATTTTTTTTATGAAAACAGATGTAGAAACTTTTTATCTAACTCATGAACAACCATCTTCCGTTAAATCTAGCAGGTGGTTTCGGTGCATCTTCAGGTAATCCAGGAACTCTATCTGCATATTCGGGAATCTCCTCGATTGGCTTGGGTCTCTTTGAATCGTGAACTTTTACTTCACAAAAATACCCATATGGAGGACGTTCCACATTCAGTTTGTCAAGGACGCATTTATCTAAAACCGCTTGGGTTTTACGGCATCTAGAAAGAAGAAAATCATCATCATGTTCCACAATTACTCGATAACGAGGAATGATAACTAAAATAATAATCTCAATTTTGAGTTAGAACATTTTTAAGACCATCATCTATATTAACATGCATAAATTTTTGAAGTATAGATAGATTTAATCATCAATCAGTGACCGCACTCCCTGTTTGTGCCCAAAAAAAGGGAAATTTTCGAATAATTAAGAAAAATGTATTGTGACACATGTTTTTCATTGGAAATTTCCTCAACTTTTCAATAGAATCGTGAAGGGAAATCCATCTGATGGATTAAATAGAATAGTTTCATTAGAATGTTCATTGTACGCCACTTTTCTTTAGATATAGGAGAACGTGGGGCAGAATGGACATTGTAATGAAACAGTGGAAGATAGGTTTTTTTTGACTATTCCATTGGAAAGCTGAGGAAATTTTAGTCGAGAAACATGTGCCAGAATTGATTTTTTTCAATTTCTTGAGAATTTGATTTTTTCTGGCATCTTTGAGGGGTAAAATGATTTTGATTTTTGAACAAATTCAGTTTTTTGGGAATATCTCCGGTTCTATGGGTCGTAGCGACCTGGGACCGATCTCAAATGAAAGGTGAGATCATCGGTTTATGGGATTTTGAGATTGAAAATATCCATTTTTCAGATAGTTATGGGAACTTTTGTAAAAAATTATGATCATCGGTTTTTGTGCTATAACTATGTAAAAAATCGATATTTTTGAATCCAAAACCCCATAAATCAATGGGAAATGATCTCACCTTTGAGAACTGAACTGAATTTGCTCAAAAATCGAAAGGCTTTTATCCCTCAAAAATGCCACAAAAAATCGAATTTTCAAAGAATTGAAAAAAATTAATTCTGGCACATATTTCTCGACTAAAATTTCCTCAGCTTTCCGATGGGATCATCAAAAAAAATCCATCTCCAATATTTTCATTCATTTAAAGATTTTTTCATAATACATGCATAAAAACTCAAATGCGTCCATTATTGTACCCCCTATTTCCGTATTGCCCCCTAATCCTTTTTTGGACATCCTTAAAATGTAGCGACAAACGCAGACGAGAACGATTTTGAAAACTTGCATCCTATTCTAAATTGAATATAAAATCAGCCTTGATTATCCAATTTCACAAAATACTCACGGTTGAAACGCTGATAATCCACTTCCTTTATCGAGGCAAGTGTAATATTGTTCAAATTCAGCACGGCAATTCTTCTTGAGCTTTTGAAAAAATTCGAGAGCACATGCCGTTACCGCTTTACCTTCATTCACGCAATTAACAGCGCTTGGTTCCTCAGTTCGACATAAGACAAATTCCTGTCATCACATTAGAAATATTAAATCCATATATAAATTCAAAAATCTTTTGCAAGGATCACTTCAGGGATAATTCAGAGATATAATCGAACTAATTGATTGAAAAGAATACAACACAGCAATTTATAATTAAAATTTTCAATTTTCAAGGAAATCAAAATTGCTGATGATATTGGATGTTTAATAAAAATAAGTCAGTAGTGAAAACTCGAGCATTTTCCATCTTCAAATATTATTATTTAGCATCCAGCTTGAGGTTAAGTGTTGACATTGATATGATTACGTAATACCAAAAGAGTTGATAGCAATGAAAACAAATAATCCTGAATTGTAAATGATTTTGCAGAAGAAATATAAATGATGAAAAACAAAACCGCCTTTCTCAAAGTCATTGATCTTCATGATACTCACATTATTATGATGTTCACAATATTTTCCAACATAGAAGGATGCAGCTTGTAGAACAGGATAAGAAACATTGAGTTCCTGGACTGTCAATTCCTCATCAGGAGGAATTATTACTTTATCAGTTATCACCATGTTTTTTTTAACAGTAGTTAGAATGAAATTAATATCATGAAAATTGTTTTTCAGATTCGTAGGATCGAATGAACCTGCTCCAATAATTGATAATATATAGTCCAATTCATGAAAGAGTTATTTTTTTGTGAATTGAGACAGTTATTTAGACGTCAGAGGGCGTCTAGAGATAGGAAATATGGTATGAGTGATTTTCATGGAATTTAAGAACACAACAGGTGGGAAAAGACGGCTATAAAATTAAAACACCTGCAAAAATAAATCATTTCACCTGAAAGAATCATCATTTATAATCATTATAATATTTTTTCACCCAAAGTTTCTACTAATACTATAATTGAGGCGCGAAGACAAGAAAATTAGTGTCCTTAGAAATTGAAAGTCGACAATGTTGAAACAGTTGAAATAGTTTCGAGAAAAATTCATGAATGTAATGTTGTGATAGCAGTTCTCAAGAAATCACATTTTCAGTGTCATAACAACTAATTGTTTTGCTCTTTGTGGGGGCAGATGAGATTTTCATAGATGAAGAAATTACGCAGTAAACTATCGAGGAAACGTTGAATGGGATAATTTAATTTGAAATAATAATGGCAAATTTCATGAGAATGGGCGAATCGGTGAGGAAAAACAAATCATCAGTATAGACGTAAAAATAGATATTGTATTTATTAATACTCATTTATCCACTCTTTTTCATGCTTATTCACATCGTAAAAGGCTGTCTATCATTCGTTTAATCTAAAAATTCCTCCGGCTTACTCTACATTCAAATTGAATTCTGAGCAAGAAAGTGATCCCTCTTCATTGAATTATTCTTGAATCTGATTCTAGTGATTTATTTTCTTTGTTTATAAACTGTCAATTTTTTAAATGTATACGTCATGGCGAGATAGAGATCGGGTGAGATTACATATCATTCGTTGATTTTTACTATTATCAATTTCTTAATTTCTCGTTTAATCATTATTATTATATTGACTAATTATACAGTGCTAAATATCTAGTATGAATAAATGAGAATAACTCCTTGTCTTTCTGTTAACAGGATTTTCGGCGATCATTGATTGGTGGTGAAACTACTGTTTCTACTCTATCAAATGCTTTAATCGAAACAAAAACAGAGCATAAACCTTTGCCAGGTTTTGATATGAGTCGCGATGATCCACAATACTATCGTCTTCAGCAAGAAATTGACTGTGATGAAGTTTATCCACGAATTTTCATTGGCGATGCGTAAGAATTTCAGTAATAATTATATTTATCATGATAATAATAATGGTATTCTGCACGATATATATTATATTTTTACAAAAAAAATTGCTGTTTCTACTTTAGAGCAACTGCAAAAAATAAAAACTATCTAAAACGCATTGGTATTACCCACGTCTTGAATGCAGCTGAAGGATGTCGTTTTGGATTTGTTCCTACAAACAAAGAATATTACAAAGATACTAACATAAAATATATGGGATTACCGTTGGCAGATTTACCCACTGTTGACATCAGCAAATATTTTCATATTGCAGCTGCATTCATCGATGATGCACTCAACAGTGGAGGTAAATGAATTGTTCTACATGAATTGTTCTACTTTTATTCCACCTTCCTTTATTGTTGATATCTTATTTAAATATTTCAGGGAGAGTGTTTGTCCATTGCATGGTAGGCATATCACGCAGCTCAACCTGCGTCATTGCGTTTTTGATGATAAAACGTCATTTATTGGCACAAGAGGCAATTCGTTTGATACGAAAAAATCGCAGTATTCATCCAAATGAGGGTTTTTTATACCAATTGGCGCAGCTTGACAATCAACTTCGTCGTCATCGTCTCTGATCACAACGATTTATATTCCATAGATATTAAACAAACAATAACTTATTAAGAGGTCATCAATTCTTGAAACACACATTTATACGAAGAAAATAGTGTAAACAGTCAATGGAACAAGTACGAATAATATTCTCCGTGCAATTCTAATAATGAATTGTTATTATGTATCTATATCCCCTTACACTTCATTAATCGGTGAGTCTTGAACTCGAAATTACTCACGAAAAAATATTACATTCATCATATTCTCATGTAACTTGAATTATTCTTGTGAAATGTGATTTAATAAAGCATATATTTGTCTATATAGATGAGTTTTTATTATTCATTTATTCTCCACTATCTGATATTCATCCATTGAAATTTCTCGGTTCACCTTGCTCAAGTCTGTCCTGAAATGGTTTATTTAATTCTTTTCGAAGATAGATAAGAATCATTGTATAAAGAACGTTGTATTTATTATCATATGATACAGCAATATTAATTTAGTATCAGTATTTACAAATAAACAATAACTGATTTTCATTATATAGTTAAAATTGAGAAAGGAATTATTTTACAATTGCAGTTATACTCATACTCACAAAACATGCGATAGATTACTTAATATATTTTTGTATTTGCAATAACCTGTTTTCCTATATACATAAATAGTTTATTATATATATATACAAATATTAGAATCGTCTATGATGGAGTTCGAGAGAGGAAAGAACTTTAACAATGACTTGATATTGTATTCCCGCATTCTCACATGAATAAATTTGAATAATTCTAGAATTCAAAAGGTCCATGATATTCCTTTGAGACAATCCTTATCAATTACATTTTGACATAATTTTTACATACAGCCAATGATTGCTCATTAAATAGGTCTTGATTAAGCTTAAAAGGAGAAAACTTGTTCAGAAAAGAAGAACACATAATAGAATGTGAATGTTTGTAAATATTTTGGCTGTTGCGAAGAGCTTTTACTTAATAATATCCTCTTGAGAACTTCAAAGATCTGCATGTGGAGCAAGAGTGTCCTGTGTTGAGAGTGATGAATCAATGACTTCGTAATCCTCGGAGGTTGATGGTTCGTTGCGACTCGTTACAGCGCATTCAATATCTTCTTTACCATTGATAACTTCTACCTTGTCGGAATTTTCGGATGCTTTAGTCTGGGGATCAAGTTTTTCAGATGTTGATCCTCCTAAATCCTGTTGATTAGCCTCGGAAAATTGCTCATTTAGATTTTCGGTAACTGCTGGTTCAGTGCTGACGTTAACTGGAAAATTATCTGTTGATTGATTAATTCCATCTGGATTATGCGGATCGAGATCTATTTGAGATAATTCACTGATGTAATTTTGTTGAGTTTCTTCATTCGTAGGAGTCGAAGGACTTGCTGATGGTGTAGATGCAGGTGTTGGTCCTGGAGTAGTGGGAACAGTACTAGGAGTAGGTGGCTGTGCCGCAGCTGGTGTATGATTACGTAATAATATCTGTTGAAGCTGAGCTTGTTGTAGAATAACAGGTAGCTCATAGTGATGAAAAAAGTATAGCATTGAATGCTGAATGAAGAGCCAAGATGTAACAAGAGCAAGGCTACTGTATTGGCCATTGAAACGGTAGTGGTATGCATAGAATGAGAAATGGTAGAGATAGAAGAAACGTAACCAGTGTCTTTTTGTTATTGGTGTATGACAGCAAATGACGTCATATTGATCAGCAATCCAAACGATGAGAATAATGTAAAAAGCAGTTGTTGTATCATTAAAGAATTCGGACATAATAGTTTCCATACCCACGAGAGCCAATATAACCACCAACAATGAAGCTGCTGGAAAGGATGCTGTAACATTAAATTCCAACATTTGGAATAGGTCAACGATAAATACGAATATCTGATGATGAGAGTATCGTAGTAACATTGAGATGGACACGGTAAATACTAGCATTATAAAAAATGCAGCAACGTAGGAAGTTCTAGCCATCCACATACTGACAAAACGGTAATGCTCTCCAGTAACCACATTTCGGAGAAATCCTTTATTATCCTCATGCTCAGCTAATGTTTTAATACTAGCCATTAAAAGATCATCATATCCCAATAATTCGTCGAGAATGAATCTGGAGAACGCATCTCCGAAACATTTGTCATTGAGAGGATCCAATGTAACAATCTTTACAGGTATATTGAGCCTTCGACGAACTGTCGGTGATAACCGTAGAAAACCATACTCAAGCGAGTATTCTACAATGTATTCATCTTCCGCTGTAACAAGTATTTCAATCTCTGGACCCTGATCCTTCAAAGGCTGTATGACATTTTCATCATCATTGACCTCAGTATTGAAAATTTCCTCGGTTGTATTACGTGCCAAATTTGTTGGTGAGGCTATAACATGAGATGCTTCCGATGATTCTGTTACCAGGCCATCCCACAAGTTGGTTGATGAAGGAACAGTCATACTAGCATTAGCTGTCGCCAAATTTGAACTTGCTATAGTTCCAGAAACAGTAGCCGGATGGATTTCATTATCACCCAACGTATGATTTTGTCGATCATTATCACTATCAGGAACAGTACGTTCTTCATCTACCGCAGATGGTTCAATGTTTATGAAGCCATCTCTAGCCAATATTCCCAATACGCTATTCAAATCATCAACTTTTTCTCGTAATTTTTCTTCTTTTGCGTAACTCTTTTCTATACTATAATCTTCACCAGCGTTTCGTAAAATTTCTACCCTCAGTATACCATCTCTAGGCCACTCATCTCTGATATGTTCTAAACAATTTGTCGGTGCACGGGAGAATACTATATGTATGTATGCCATTACAAAAAATGCCATTATTGCTTTCAATAAAACTATAAATTCAATAAATCTTCTAACTGGTTTTGGAAATGTTCTAGCATATGCCAATGCTGCTTTTATGAAAAGGGCATGAAATAATCTGTCCCTCATGTGATAAAGTGCATTTTGATTGTTATTATTGCGTGCTCTATTTATCAGTCCTGGTGCAAAGGCTCCAGCCAAACTTTGATTATTTTCTGATCCACCATTCTGATTATTATTATTTATATTTAGATTATTAGTATTTATATTATTATTATTATTATTATTATTATTATTATTAATTAGTGGTGGAACCATAGGAACATCTGCTCCTGACATGATTCTTCAGATACTCTTGTCACCCTTCAGTTTATGGGTGATGGAAGTATAATATAGTGGTCTTGTATATCAATCAAAATCAGCTACGGTATTGAAATGATTCAGTCTCCTCCTTGTTTCCAATGCATGTAGATTTGACTTTATCTGAAAAAAAAATCCCATAGCCCGTTAGGTTTGAATGAAATTATTTCCCTATAAATTATAATACTATTGTAACTATATTTTTCAACTTTCAGAGAAATATTAAATTATATCAGCTCCCAGCAATGCCTTCTTCAAGGCTCATTCATATTTCTAATATTTATAGTGCTTGACTATAACATCTTTCTTACATATATAATGCTCTAATTCAATTCAGAAGGATTATCCAATGTAATTGGAGCTCATGCAATTGAGAATAAATTTATTCTACATAGCTTATTAACTTGCAATTTTTTCTTCTTCATATCCTCAGAAAAGTTAGAAAGCTCTTGCCAGCATTTTTTTTGGTGTTCCATTCACTTGCAAAATTCACATTTTTAGTCATAAAATTTTGTGAGCACTCGCTGCTCTATGATGACAAGCGTTTTCTAATTGTACGCTAATAAAATAGGTATTGAAGATTGTAATTCTTCTTCTAATGTCATTGAACAATGCTAATATGAAATATTGTAAGAAGTTATGTCATTTTCAGCCAATCCTAAAAGCTCATACTTTAATTTATTGAAAATTGTGTTCTATGAAAAATATATATAGCCTTGATTATCAATTAATAATTCAAATGACTGTCAATGACCGAGTCAACAGTCTAACCTCTAGAAAAAAAAGTTCTTCAGAACTGTCACATGAAATTCGACCCATATTTTCTATTGTCACTCAAAGTGAGAAGGACATTTTATATAATAAATAGGTAAATTATAAAAATTGATTGTGTTGGCAAACTATTGAGAGGTAATTACTCGACATTAATGAAGTAATAAATATTACGTAATAAAAGAACTGCATGAAAGAAAGGTGTGAATCAAGCAAAATCCCGTTCTATCTCATGATAATACTGATTGTGAAAAAAAAGAGAAAAGTACTATTAGCTATAAATCCATTCCCCTCTTATCGCTAAACAATATTCTGGAATACTTGCAAGATTAAATGCATTTCCTGTACCTCAATAATCCTTGTTTATTGAAGCTCCAATAAAACTAAGCTCAGGAAAATCATCCCACAGTCTGCACGATTATTATTCATTACAAGTTTCTATTAATTATTGTTAAAGTTCATTTCATTACAGTCATAACTGCACCATTGAAAAATCTTCTGGTTCCTTACAACTTCAGGGATTAGTTATTTATTTATTTGTTTATTTCACGTTCTCATTATTTGCTGAAAAAAAAGACACCGTACTCACAAATCATAACATTACGAGATGATAAAAATGTCATTTCACTTATTTTTTTTTTTTTTTTATAACTATATAGTGATGATGGAGAATCACTAGGTTACTAGATACCTCGGACTGCAGGCTGGTTTTCATTAGAGGATTTTTCACATTTTAGATGAATAGATGATTCTATCTGGAAGAACGAACTTGATCTGATTCAATATTTCATTGAATAATTGTTTTCTTATCGCACATCATAAAATGGATATTACATGATGAATAAAATTTTAGTAACAACAAAATTATCTTTCTCGTTGTTGTAGCAGGCGCCAAAAATGATCGTGTTTTGAAAAATTCTACCCTGAATATGAAAAGTTTCTCACGAAATTTTTTAAATAAAATAATAATTGTACGAAAAACAAACAAACGAAGTGTGAAAATTCACCTAGTTCTGGAGATGGACACTTTTCCCATCTATATGTGTCCACTGATTGATAATATCTATCGAATTCAGTCATCTAATCTAGGCAACAAGGAGAGGATAATTACCATTGCAAGGCTCGAAATAAGTTAACATGATTTTGATGAACGTCACTGAGTTCAAACTTTATTACATCAAGAAAGCTCAAAGATCGCACTGGAATATTCTAAAATCATGTACATATTTAATATAGAACGGTATAGATATATAAATGCAAAAGAAAATCACGAATGCCTTAGTGGTCAGAGAGCTTATTCATAAATGATTATGTTAATTTTTTAGATAGATCTCCGCTTTCATATAATTTCTTCACATCAGTTCCACCGCCAATGAATTCGCCTTTGACAAAAACTCTTGGTACACTACGAGCACCAGTTATTTCTCCTAGAATATCTTGTACTTCATCTGTATCACTTCTTTCGTCCAACTCAATCGCTTCATACTTCTGTTTGAGTTTATCAAATACCTGGAAATATAAAATTAGTTATAATATACTATACAAGAGAAGGTGGGGTAAGGTAGAGACCACGAATGAAGTAGCCACATTAGGTTTTAAGTTGAAATTTCATATGACACGTAATAAACATGTCTTGGAATCAGTTGGCGTTCTTGGGATGCGATATTTGTGATCATAATTTCATTGAGAAACCAAGGAAAGTTTCCAATCGAAAATATACATGCGAATTGATTAATAGATTTATAGAGGAAGGTGGGGCAAAATGGACACATCTAAATTTCTAGGCAAATATTATGGAGAACTCTTGAAATTAATAGAAATATTGGCGGTAGATTTTTTTTGATGAGTTCATTGAAAAGCTGAGGAAATTTTAGGCGAGGAACAAGTGCCGGAATTAATTTTCTTAAATTTTTGAAGATTTTGACTTTTTTGAGCATTTTTGAGGAGTAAAAGCCTTCCTTTTTTTGGAAATTTTCAGTTTTTTGAGAATATCTTTTTGGTTCTATTTGTCGTAGCGTAAAAATTCCGATTGGAGGTGAAAGGTGAGATCATTTGCCATCTATATATAGGCTTTTCAATTTAAAAATATCGATTTTCAAGGTATTTATGGGCATTTTTGTGAAACACTTTTGTGAAACAGTTTTTGGTCTACAACTATCTCAAAAATTGATATTTTTAAATTCAAAACTCCATAAATCGATGGGAAATGAGCTCACCTTTCATTTGAGACCAACCCCGAATTGCTACGACCAATAGAACCAGAGATATTCGCAAAAAACTGAAAATTTTCAAAAAAGGAAAGCCTTTTACCCCTCAAAAATACCGAAAAATATCGAATTTTTAAAAAAATCGTAAAAAATACATTTGACACTCGTTTTCCGGCTGAAATTTCTTCAGCTTTTCAATAGAACCATCAAAAAGTATCCATCTCTAACCGTTTCATTACGGTCTCCATTTTGCCCCACTCTCCCCTATATTTTCCAAAAGTTTCAATTGTCATAGGGTAAAATTCATGAACAAGTTTAGCGTGGAATTCAATTGTCATTGATTCACGTGGTTTTCCGTTAATTTCAAACTATTTTTCGAGGAGTTGAGTGAAGAACCTCGAGTAAAATAGGATATACTGTCTTTTTTTATCAATTTCTCTTTCATTAGTCCTGTGGGGCAGTCCTCGTGTATGATGAAAATATGCATTATATGCTGACGTAATAATAATTATATAAAGAGGAATTTACTTACTTCCTTAGCCATTTTGCAGTAAGGACAATAACTTTTTGAGAAGATGACCACTGTTTCAGAATTGATGATTTTGTTTACCCATTCTTTTTTAGTCTCAGCCATGACGTTTGAGGTTAACTTGAATTGTAATTGTGAAATTTATGATGATTTGAAAATAAAATGATATGTAAAATATTATAATATTCATCAGCCATCAATTATCAACTTATTCATATTCAACAATTGATGTATGAACATTGGAGTGAATACTTACATTCAATTGCAGCAGAAAATTATTATCGAGTGCTCTAAAAAACTGAGGACAAAATGATAATAATAACGTCAGATAATACACGTAGATAATGCAGATTTAGTAAGTGCCAGGGTATGGCCACCACCCTTTGAGAGATTTGAAAGTGACATCATGCTTATCAAATAACGGTAAATTGACTGTAATGATGCCTGGTTACATAATACGAGCGTAATAATAACCATTACGAACTACGATTTCCTTTTTGCTTCCAAATGAAAGCTTTGCAATTGCAACTTTTTTTGAATTAGATTTTTCATCGGAATATGCAGACTCAAAATGATCCAAAATGTCGAGAAATGATAGTGGGAAAAAATGTCCGTACGTGTGCATGTTCCCAATATAGTTATAAAGGATCATGGGGCTTTGGATCATTGAAGTTCAGGCGTTTCCAAGAATATGGCATTTTTGAAAAAAACTGTTTTTTGCAATATCTCGATAATGACTTGATTGATCTCATTCAAATTTTTGGGGGAGATTGAGATCAATAATAGCTTTGATCACTTTCTTCTATGATCCTTCCTTTTTCGTCTGGATATAAGGATACCTAAATATTTTTCGAAAATCTCACAATTATTTCCGCACAAGCAGAAAAAAATTATCTGAATTATTATTAATTCATCTACAAACTATACTAGGTGCATGTTACATTGATGAGCTATAATGTAGCGACAATTGATTCTAACCTCTCGTAATAATCATGTGAATAATCGAAAGACTTCAAGTGTTGTGAGGCATTATTCAGTTTTAATCTTCCTTCGTAGTAAAACGGTGTAGTTTATATTAGCTACTAGAGTTTCCCATTCGATTACCACAGGTATGATTATATCAAGATCTTATTGTTTGATGATAATAATGAAAACCTAAATATATTGTAAAATGATCTAAGCAATGAAAATATTCCATGCAAATATTTTAGCAATTCGAATTCATATAGCTCTGGTAAAAGCCAATAAATTGAGATATTTTTCAAAGAAAACGTATATTCTATCAGTCATAATGACATATTTTTTTTCAATTTATTTCTAACGAGAAACTTTTTTATTTTCGAGAATCGTTATCAATTTTCTAACATTTCATGAATCGAAATACCCGTAGAAAAGATGAATCGTCCATGGGGTTCTGATATCATCGGAGTTCTTCGAGGTATCCAAACAATCATCAACAATATTGCTGAGCATCAGAGAGGAAATGTAGGAAATATTATTAATAATTCGAGTGTTCAGAAGGCAGCAAAAGCGCATATAGATGATGCAATCCATGAATTACGTAGTATACAGCTAAATGAAGCGCCAGGTAAATTAATATCAGAAACGAAAGAACTGTTGAACAGAATAGTCATTGTTGAAAAAGGTATAACTGAGCTACTGAAGTACACTACAAATGAAACTTGCAAGTTCCAGTCATCTGCAAAAGAACATATAAACTACGGGAGAAAGCTTCAAATTCACCATCCTGCAAAGGATCCAAAAGAAAAAGATCCACCTGAAGAATCAAAAAATGATTTGAAGAAAGAAAATATTGTTAATGTCTCAAGAGAATATAGCAGTGTTAAGGAAAAGATAGAAAATATTAGTAACTATGAAAAAATAATACCTAAAATTGAATTAACGGACAGAGAAAAAAAGCTATTACGGCGATTGGAAGAAGAACACGCAACAAAAATCAAGGAATCCAAAGATCAGGAATATGAAAAAGCTGTAGATATTAAAATGGATATTCATGATGAAGGAAATCAGCAGGATTCAAGAAATGCGGTGGCTGACAAAAAAGCGAGCTTGACGATAAAACCAACAATTAAACCAAGGCAAACTCTATCAGAAACAGCTAAAGAACGAAAGGTGCCCAGTACAAGAATTCAACGAATGATAAGTTTTGGAAGTCTTGGAATTGGCTTAGGAATTGGTACAATTGCAGAGTATGGACGTAGAACATTAGGAATTAAACCCCAAGGGGTAGGAGAAAGTCTAGACAAAATGTTTTTGACAAAAGCCAATGCTGAACGGATAGTATCAACTCTCTGTAAAGTTAGAGGTGCTGCTTTGAAAATCGGTCAAATATTGAGTATCCAAGATAGCAATATCGTGAGTCCAGAAATGCAAAAAGTATTTGAAAGAGTTCGTCAGTCTGCTGATTTCATGCCAACGTGGCAAGTTCAGGAAGTATTGGCTAAGGAATTAGGCAATGACTGGAGAAGTAAAATTGCTACTTTCGAAGATAAGCCATTTGCTGCAGCTTCAATAGGTCAAGTACACTTGGCAACTCTCGAAAATGGCTCTTCTGTTGCAATGAAAATTCAATATCCAGGTGTTGCAGAAGGAATTCAAAGTGATATAGATAATTTAGTTGGAGTATTGAAGGTTTGGAATGTTTTCCCTGAAGGTATGTTCATTGATAATGTAGTTGAAGTTGCAAAAAGAGAGCTGGCCTGGGAGGTAGATTATATCAGAGAAGGAGAATGTTCTAAAAAATTCAAGGAGCTCCTATCATCACACCCAGAGTACTATGTTCCAACAGTCATAGATGATCTGTGTTCACAAAAAGTCTTCACTACTGAACTCATTGATGGTGTATCAGTTGACAAATGTGTAGAGATGGACATGGAAGTACGAGAGCATATTGCTTTGTTAATAATGAAACTTTGCCTGAAGGAATTATTTGTATTTCGTTTTATGCAAACTGATCCGAATTGGGCTAACTTTTTCTACAATCCTGAATCAAAACAGGTAATTACATGGTTGTCCACAAAAATATTTATTAATAATAATCAGCAAAAATTGATATTTTCGAAAAGTAGACTTTTACTTATTCTCAAGGATTTTTCTAGTTAATCCTCTTGGATTTTGGAGCTTGTAGATCATATGAGAAATCTTTTATGGATGACTACATTGAAATCATCTATGCAGCTGCTCAAGAAGATCGTAAGAAAGTCTCGGATTTATCAAGAAAAATGAAATTTTTGACTGGATACGAATCAAAGGTGAATATTAATTATTACTAGGTATTTCATTTTTATGAAGAATCGTCTTTTATTGATTTCATTTTATTCAGATGATGGAAAATGCCCACATTGATGCAGTAATGATTCTCGGTGAAGTTTTTGGTAAAAAGGATGAAAAATATGACTTCGGTGGACAGAATGTAACCAAGAGGTAGAACACCAAGTACTACTCTAAATTACTAGTTATGTTTTTATAACAGCTCTAAAATAAATTATTAATATTATTTCAGTATGCAGAAATTAGTTCCAACTATTATAACACATCGCCTGTGTCCACCACCAGAAGAAATTTACAGCCTTCACCGTAAATTATCTGGAGTCTTCCTATTATGTGCAAAATTAAAAGTCAAAATCAACTGTCGTGAATTATTTCAAGAGATTTACGATAGTTATGACTCCAGTGAATTGAGATAATTTTCATTTCCAAATTATGATAGGAATTCAGAACATTCAAATAGATAATTTTCATTTATTTTTCTTCGGACTGTTAGATATACATATTCATGTACGTACAATGGAAGCACAACATGAGTTCATCATATTTATTTTTTCAATTTACGACAAGAGAATGTTTACATTCAAAAGTTTTTCTGCTCATTGCTCTATTAGTAATTATGAATTGCAAACATTTTTGTTTTTCTTCCAATTCAATAGCAGTTATCTCAATTTCATGTCCACAAATTGTGCCAGATATGAATAGCTGTAATTTTACACATTTCCGGCTCAGTTAACGATTTACATGGTTATAAAAGTGAAAAATTCGAATTATTTCGATCTTTGCAGCGATTAATTTTGCATTGAATACTAATTAATAAACGAATGACAATGTGATACTATTGACTTGATTTTCTCATCTATCGTTTCTAATTTCTATAATTTTAATAGTCTTTTTTCGTTTTTGATGACAAAACCATCTCGCTTTGAAGTCATTAGTTTATACTCATACGTTATTTTAGAAAAATGAAGTAAGTATAAATTTCACTCATTATTATCAGTTGATTGTGTAGAAGGTTTCAATCCGCGGATGCTCAAGTCGTAAACAACTTCTTCAACTTTTTTCACATCATATTTTAAAGCATCAAAGCGTTTGCGTAAATTATCATTCTTCAAATTTAACAAACGAAATCCTGCATTCAGTTCATTTACAAAACGCGCAATTTCAATTGGGCGATTGTAATCACCTGACGTTACACTGTTTACAGCAAAACGACTCTGAAAGAAAAAATTGAAATTATTTCCTACAGTGATTAGCAATTGATGATATATAAACTTTTTCCTTACTAATTCTGCTGATAATTGTAACAATCCCATGAGAAATTCCTCCAAATCCAGATGGAAGCCTTCTTCCCGAGTATTTTTAACTTGAAATAATTCATAAATATGCAGTTAATGTGTAAAGATTGATGACTGGAACTACTTGATCAAAAGACATATGAAAATAATGCTAATTACCACCAAGGATTTCTGCTACAGTTTCTTTAGTCACTAGAATTTTCTTTTCCAAGTATACTGTTAGGGATGCAAGGAAGCATAAACGTTGTGTCACAAACCGCCACAAGTCATGAAATCTGTAGTATTGATCTTTTGGAACAAGTTCAGCTAATTGGGCATATTGTACTCTCACTTCATTGAAATGCTCTCTTGCTTTAGCACAGTATTCAGAAACAACTAGAGCAGCGAAAATGAGATCAAATTTATTCAAATGATACTTGATTTAATCAAATTGTCAACAGTTTTGAAAAATAATTGTACTCACTCATATCATCTTCCATTGAATTTTCATTATGAATGTTTTGAAGTACCATTAGAATATCTCTGGCAGTCTTCTCAATGTTCTTGACAATCATACGAATTTCCTTGAAAGAATATTAAGAATTTAAAAATCCAAATTGTAGAATTTTGTTAAAAAATATTATGATGGGCATTTCTTGAGAGTAAAGAACAATAATTTAATTGAGCTATCAGTTTTCTGCTGAATATAAGGATATATTAAAATATAGAAATTATTTTATTGTCTTTTCTCAATGGAGAATTTGTGAATTTGGTTTTTGTGTTTTTCCTAAACAATGCGTGTTTTCTTTGATGGATAACCTTAAAAACTCTCTTTCTCTTTTTCTTTCTCAAAATGGTACAAAATTAATGGGAATATTTTTGCAGTATTATGTGATATAAAGAGTTAAACAATTACCTCTCGCAATTCTTGTTCATTGTTCAAATAATCTTGGAATGAATTGAAAATTTGGGCAACTTGCGTCATTTTGAATTATTTTCTGTACTCGTACTTTTTAATTAGTATTTATTTTGTTACGTGGATTCACACAACGAAAATTAAGAGTAATGTGGTCCAAATGCAGTATTTCTACGAGATATTTTCTCACTCCTAAAAAAACTTATCAAGTATAACAATATTTCACTAGTACACTATTATATTATGTTTCTTTTTATTGAACATTTAGACAATGCGACCGGTGGTGGTAAATTCAATTGTCATTGGCTGCACCTTTTTTTCTCTCTCAGCGACAACAAAAAAATATAACCTTGAGGATCTTCCGAAGTCGACCCGAAGCTGATATATACATGTTGTAGCATAGTAGCCGAATATTTCCGAGGATTCTTCTTTGGCTGGGACGACTGTATACCATCACAGGCTATTCTAACCTCCTAAATGACAGTTCAGTTCATCAACAATTCTATAATCTCAAGTGTTGATTAATACGTAAATAACAATACATAAATTTCCTTGAAATACATAGAAAAGATTGTATTGACATAGATGTATATGTAATTGCTATTGAGGGTAGTATGTTATCAGTTCTCTATCTCTCCAATTAATAAAAATGAACATCTAGTATTCATTTATAATTGAGATTATTTATTATTCGTATTGTAAGGATAATTAAACTGTGGAGAAAAAACACAAAAAATTAGAAAATGTCGGGTAACAAGTGTAAAAATTGCGGCTCGACCGAAATCGAAACGGATCCAGCACGTGGAGATGCAGTATGTACACAATGTGGATTTGTTCTTGAAGATCAGTTGATTGTCAGTGAGACTACTTTCGAAGAAACTCCATCTGGTAATATGACAATTATCGGTCAATTTGTATCAAATGATAGTACTGGTGGTGCTACTGGCTTTGGTGCAGCATATCAGGTAAATGGAAAAGAATCACGTGAAATAACAATACAAAATGCTCGTAAAGGTATCAGCCACTTATGCCAGCAATTACATTTGAATCAACGTCATATTGAGACTTCAGTAAATTTTTATAAGATGGCACTAGCAAGAAACTTGACTCGAGGTCGTAAACATGCTCATAATCATGCTGCCTGCGTCTATATGACATGTAGAACTGAGGAAACACCACATCTTTTGATAGATATCAGTGATATTCTTCAAATTGATGTTCATGAATTAGGTAGAACGTATCTCAAATTTACTAATGCATTATGTATTAATATTCCATCAATGGATCCATGTTTATTTATAATGAAATATGCTTTGAAATTGGAATTTGGTGAGAAAACAAACGAGGTATCAAATACTGCTCAAAGATTAGTACAAAGAATGATGAGAGATAGTATCCATAGTGGTAGAAAACCCTCTGGTCTTTGTGGAGCTGCACTATTAATAGCAGCTCGTTTACATGAATTCAATCGTACACCTAGTGATATAATAAAAATTGTCAAAGTACATGAATCAACTTTACGTAAACGACTCATTGAATTTGGGGATACACCTTCAAGTGCACTTACACTTGATGAATTCATGACAGTTGATCTAGAAGAAGAGCAGGATCCACCGGCATTCAAAGCAGCGAGAAAGAAGGATCGTGAAAGATTGCAAAAATTGGAGAATATAGACACTGAGTTCGATGATCTTCAAAGTGAAATCGATAGACAATTGGAAGAGTATAGAATGTCAAAAGGAAAAAGACGTAAAAATGTTGATGAAGGCATAGAAGAAGTGGATGCTGATCGATTTGTTACAGAAAGTACTATCAATATCATTCAAAGTTGCTTGGAGACTGACTCAGATATCATTCCAATGAATATTACTGATTCGAAAAAAGTTGGGGAGAAAACGGCAGTTAGTATAGGGCTTGGTCCGGATATTGCTTCGATGGGCTTGGGATTTGCTATGAATGATACTCACTCGTCCAAAGAGAGAAATACTAATAATCCCTTTGAAAATACAACCGGAGAAATAGATGTCACTGATTTAGATGATGAGGAGCTTGATAGTTATATAATGACTGAAAAAGAAGCTAATACTAAAAGTTGTTTATGGAACAAAGTAAATGCGACTTATCTTGAACAGCAAAAAGAAAAAGAAGAGAAAAGATTGAGGGAAAAAGAAGAGGGCAAACCAGAAAAGAAGAAACGAAGAACTGGAACAAAGAAAAAAAGTGGTCAGGCACCAGCTAATAGTGCTGGCGAAGCGATCGAAAAAATGTTACAAGAAAAAAGAATTTCTACAAAAATTAATTACGAGGTATTGAAAAGTCTGAATGTGGGATTCAGTTCTAATCAGAGTAAAATAAATGAAAATATTAGTTCTGATGAGAAGTTAGATACTGATAATGTTCAATCTAAGAAGGAATTGAATATTAAAATACCTTTCGAGAAGAAAAAAGAAACGCCTAGAATTGCCAAGAAAAGTACAAAAATTCTAACCGACACGTCAATAGAGAAAAAAGAAAATATTGATGACGAAATTAATGATGATAGTCTTATCACGAGTGAAGCATTAGAAATGAATGATGAAGTTGACGAGTATATAGAAGATGAGGTGGACCTTGATCCAACTGAAATGAGTGTTGGTCAAATGCTTCAAAGACACACTGATGAGGATGAAAATTATGGATACGACTATGATGAAGAAGAATATTAATATTACTTATTTAGGGGAAGGGGGAGTAAAAAGGAAGACTACAGATAAGGGGCGCATATACATATACTTTTTAGTTTTCATGTTCGATATTAGGAAAATTCCTTGAAATCAGTGAAAATACTTGAAAATGAAATTTTCTCATGATCCCATTGAAAAGCCGAGAATTTTTTTTTAAGAAACATGTGTCTCAATTCATTTTCGATCATTTTTTAAAAATATGATTCTTCAGCGGAATGCTCTTGCTCCTATATTTTCTTTTTCAATATTTTCAATTTATGGAAATGAACGAAAATACATAAAAAGTTCTCAATGTTGAAGGATAATTGAATTTATTAATATTTAATTAATTTATATGTATTATAGAGCGTATATATTTTTGATTTGAAACTTATTTAGGACTAAGTTACATTCATTTGATAATAATAATATTATAGAGTTACTCTTAATAATCACATTGTGTTACTGCAAAGAAAATTAGCAAAAGTAATGATAATAATGATAGTAGTATTCATTTCCTTCCATAATTGACCATTATTAGTTAAATAATTGAAAGCATCTGTGTAATTATGGGGAGAATGATAAAAACAAATGTTGAGTACCGAACTGTTGGAATTTCTTCACTTACCTTTATCATTTAAGTCAATTCCATTTTATTTCATGCTTCATTATGATAAATCACTAGTTTTCAATGAAAATTCATTTACTTCTAGATCAATTTTCATAGACGATCTCAAGAGGCTTGAATGCTCTTGTGGTGAAAATGGGCAGGGGGACACGAGAGAATATATAATCCACTGACATTTCATCCACTGTAATACAATTTACTCGTGAGATGAAATTTGAATTGTCTACGTGTCGACGGGTTTCAGATATAGAGAAAATATTCGAAAATTACTCGCTGACTGAAAAAATATATAAATTTCAATACTAATTGATGGATAAAATTCAAATTCCATGTGGTAAATAGTAGAATATAGCCATAATTATTTATTTTTCAATCAATTAGATAACACCATTCAAATAATAAAAAAATATTAGTTGTAACTTTCGTGAAATGATAATTTGTTTTTTGTCGTTTCAAATTGACATCTATTTCTATTGAATGTGGTTAGCTCATATCTTATTTTAGCAGTTATCATTTGCCATCTCGGCAGCTTCTCTCTGTTTAAAATTGCGGTAGATAGAGAATATCTTGATGAGAAATCACATGAAAATAATTTCCAATTAAAAAAAAAACAAAAAAAAAGCATTATGGTTTCGGTATAAGCATTGTTCATTTCTCACCCACCCAATAATTTTGTCGAGCTTTTATACAATTATTTTCCCAATGTTTTACGATGCCCATGCTTCCAATTGTTTTAAATCGTCATCTTCTTCTACAGCTTTTGCTTCTGAAAATAAGAGCAAGTTGGTATAAAATCATTCAATAATTTGGAACAATATTTGTTGCAAACATATAGAGTGTAACTCACTCGTTTTCTTTGGTGGTACAATAGGCTCTGTTGATGCAGGAACAGCAGGAAGGTCAGCGGTACCCTCAACACCTAATAATTCTTCATCAAGTGCTTCCTGCTCAAGTTCCTCGAGTTCTTTCTCAAGTTCATCTTCATCCACATCATGCCCAAAAGCAACGGGATTTGATATAGCATCAGAAATTTCTTTAGCAACGTCCTGTTGTTCAGCAATGTCATCCATCATGTCATGTACTTGATCAACATCCCTTTAGAAAGTTGTTATAATTAAATTATTATTATTATTATTGGGGAAAACATTTGGGTGAAAATAATGATTGAATAATGGGATGTTTCGGAACTTACATGTGTAAATGAGCAGCTTTAAGAGCATCCGCTGCATTTTTCATAGTTTGTAATACAGTTGTATTGGTATTTGCACTTTCCAATGCTTCTCTCTGCATCTCAATTGTAGACAATGTACCGTCAATTTGTTGTAGTTGTTTCTCATATCGTTTCTTTCTCTTAAGGGCCTGAATTGCCGCTGCAAAATTTTTTTTTGAATATCTTAATACGCATGTTTAAATATTCTTTGATATTCTCCTTTCACATTCAATGAATTTGAATGCTCTTTTCTTTCTCTTCATTAATTCGACACGGCTAGAGGTACAGAAGTGCCTTTAATAAATACATTTAATTCTGTATATAATGTTAAATACACGCAAATGGCACTCCTGTACCTCTAGCCTTATCGTTATTAATTTCTCATTATATGGTTTATATTGTGAACAATGCCGATTGGCATAAATAAATAAATAAATAAATAAATAAAATATGAAATATCAGTTCTATGATGGAGCTTTTATCATTAAATATCAGGCTGTACGGAATTTTATAAGATTTATTCTTCAAAAAGAAGTTGAATTGGTGATTGTGTTTCTTTTTTATTGCTAACGTCACAGTGATATATGACTCAACGGCTTAGAATGGCGATAATGAGAGAGTAATTGTTCGAATAAAATGCATAACCAACAATACCTCTTTTGTTTTTCGTGCCATTCTTCTTTGCTGTAACAATCTCTTGTTCAATTTTACTTTCCAGAAAATCCTGCTTTTTCATGAGCATTTCCTCAGTTTCACGTAATTTCTGTATTGCCTCAGCGGTTGTTGGTGCTGCGGGTTCCTTTTTTCCACCAAAAACTTTACTGAAGAAACTCATTTTGAGGATTAATATTCACAACAATAATTTTCGATAGATTCCGCGTTTCCCCACTGTTCGAATATGTTCAATTAATGATTGTTTGACAATGAATGCCTTATTCACGTTGTAGACGGGCGAAATTCTCTACGAATTATGTTCCAACGGAGGCCATTTTTTTGTCACGGTCACCTATAATAACAAAGATTCGTGATGTCAAACTCATTGATGATAGATATACATGTCGGTAGCTCGAATCAACGACTTCACAACATTTCCAAAGTGAAAAAAGTATTTTATTATAATATTACATTTATCTTTGAACTTCCGATGTTAGTACTGTGTGTAAAGATAATGGCTCGATGCACTTTATCTGTACTTTATCAAGCTACATTGGTAGACTTCAAATTATGAAGATAAAACAACAGATGTATGGTTGCAATAGAAAATTGCAAACATGATTCGGCCAATCTTACGTCTCCACTTGTGTTTATTTGTTCGATAAAGATGAGAGAATATAAACTGTTATTACCTTCTCTGATTGAAAATTACACGAAGTTCTTCCTGTCTTTTATTACAAATTTGCCTGAAACAGTTATCAAGTTGATGAGCTCACTACAGGGTTATGAGAATTTTTTTGTTAAAGACGGAGCCAAAGTGTCGCTGAGATAGAATGCAGCATTATATAGTTTAAATTTAAACGATATCTCGATGCATACAAGATTCAAAAAAAATAATGATGAAAATTTCATGGAATTATGTTTGAGTAACGGAAAACTATGCTCCTTTATTTATTTTAAAAGCTGCATAATTTTTCTTCTACTGCATATTTTTTAGTCTGAAATTTCACATGGATACTCTCTCATCATATTTTCAACAAGAGTCAGTGGAAAAAATGGCCAATTTTGATGAATTTGAGGAACACAAATGTATACAATCGTACTAGCCAAAGAAGGGTCCTCGGGAATATTCGGCTCCTATGCTACAAAACATGTAAATTTCCGCTTCGGATCGACTTCGGAGGATACTCCTTTGGCTGGGACAGTAGTAGTAATCTTGATGACAGTTGGAGATATTGTATTTTTTGAATTGAAGGTAAATTGAAAAAGAACTTTTCTATTTTTTACCGCGCAAACAACCTTTCCAATGATGTCATTGCATTTGAAATAATCCACTATATTTATTGATCGTGCTTTCATATGAATCAACATTTATAATACGGTGATGCATTGATTTTTATCCATAACATCTGAATTGAAATAGAACAAATTCATATAACCTCACTTTATGCATTGATTACCGGCTTAAATTTTTTCATCATTATTATCCTGTAAAAATAAGTATAGGGGAGAGTGGGGCAAAATGGACACTGTAATGAAACGGTTAGAGATAGATTTTTTTTGATGATTCTATTGGAAAGCTGAGGAAATTTCAGCCGGAAAACCAGTGTCAAATGTATTTTTTTAGATTTTTTCGAAAAATCGATATTTTTCGTCATTTCTGAGGGGTAAGAGCCTTTTTTTTTTTTTTAATTTTCAGTTTTTTGCAAATATTTCTGGTTCTGATGGTCGTAGCAAATCGTGGTTGGTCTCAAATGAAAGGTGAGCTCATTTCCCATCGATTTATGGGGTTTTGAATTCAAAAATATCAATTTTTGGGATAGTTATAGTCCAAAAACTGTTTCACAAAACTGTTCTACAAAAATGCCCATAAATACCTTAAAAATCGATATTTTAGACTGAAAACCCTATGAATTGATGGCAAATGATCTCACCATTCACCTCCCATCGGAATTTTTACGCTACGACAAATAGAACCGAAGATATTCTCAAAAAACTGAAAATTTTCAAAAAAAAGAAGGGGTTTACCTCTCTAAAATGCTCAAAAAAGTCAAAATCACTAAAAATCCAAAAAAATTGATTCCGGCACTTTTTTCCCGCCTAAAGTTTCCTCAGCTTTCCAGTGGAATCATCAAAAACAATCTACCGCCAATATTTCTATTAATTTCAATAGTTTTCCGTAATTTTTGCCTAAAAATTTAGATGTGTCCATTTTACCCCTGATGTCCATTTTGCCCCACATTCCCCTAGGTATATTTTAGAAAGAAATTTTACTGTATATGCCTTATTATTTCTCGTAGGTGAAGGAGTATCTCATTGTTAAAGGAATAATTTACTCATTTCATAGCAGCTGCATTAAATTATGAAACAATGCTCCGTCCAATTGCGCATTCCATTGATGCGAAAGCTCGAACAAGTGATGTAAAAATTAATGAAGATATAACATTTTTTCAAATGGGTCTTTCACAACCTGTCCTCGATGGGTTAGTGAATTGTGGTTTCCAGAAACCTTCACCCATTCAATTGAAGGCTATTCCTGTAGGTCGTTGTGGATTCGGTAATATTTCAACTTGTCTTTATTATTATATTAGACATAAAAATTTCCAATCATTAAAAATGATAAAAGTTTTTTATGAAAATCGTCCGAAATTCGTGAAAATCTTTGGGATAGGTCTTTTTTATTCTTCTCTTGAAAACGAGGAGAACTTTCCATTAGAAAATATATGTAAAAATTAATTTTTCTGAATTTGTGTGGATTCTACTTTTTCAGTCAAAAATCAGGGCTTTAACTCTACTTGAGGATACTTCTGGTTTCATGTGGTGTTGAAGGAAAATCGACCGATTTCTAAACTAGCTACAGAACGAAAAATTACATGAATTGATGGCAAATGATCTCAATTTTCATTCAAGACCGACTCCAAGTCGCTATGACAAATAGAACTGGAGATTCGTGATAAAAAAAAGTAGAATTTTCCGAAAATTCTAAAAAATAAATTCTGACACATATTTTTTGGCTGAAATTTCTTCAGCTTTCCTAACGGAATCATTGAAAAAATTCCATCTCGCGCCGTTCTATTGAAATGTCCATTTCACCCGACTATCCCCCTCCCCACCCTCGATACATGTTTTTTTTCCAATTTAGCAGGCAAAGCTATAGCATATAATAAGCAATACTATTCTTTGCCTTTCTTTTCCCTTAGATCTGATTGTCAAGGCCAAATCAGGGACCGGAAAGACTGCCGTTTTTGTTATAATAGCTCTCGAAATGCTCAATGTTGAGCTGCCATCAGTTCAAGCATTAATTCTTGCTCCCACACGAGAGATAGCAGTACAAATTTCCCAAGTTTTGCAAGCTATTGGCTGTGAAAAAAAAGGATTAAGTGTACAATGCTTCATAGGAGGTACATCATTAGAAAAGGACAAAGCAAAAATTAAAAATTGTCAGATCGCTGTAGGTGCACCTGGTCGCGTGAGACACCTCATTGAGAAGGGATATCTCAAAATCCACAGTGTACGTCTGTTTGTACTTGATGAGGCTGACAAATTGATGGATATGAGTTTTCAATCAGATGTTAATTATATTTTCGCTAAATTACCGGAAACTAAGCAAATTATATCATCGAGTGCCACTTACCCAGGTGATTTAGAATCATTACTAGCTACATATATGAAATCACCTATTCTCTCAAGTACACAAAATGATGTTCCTATTTTAGTAGGTCTAAGACAATTCGCAGTGGTTGTTCGATCTCATCCAAATAATATGAAACAAATTCAATTGAAAGTTGACGAATTATTAAAAATTTTGACAAAGATTCCATTCAAACAGTGTTTAGTATTTTTCAATTATCAAACAAGGGCACGATCAATTTGTAGTCTTGTGAATAGCAAAGGCTTTTCATCTACCTATATTGTGGGAAATCAAGAAATGACCAAACGTCTCGGTGCAATAGACAGTTTGAAGAACTTTAAATGTAGAATATTATGCACAACAGATTTGACAGCGCGTGGTATTGATGCTGAGAACGTAAATCTCGTTATCAATTTCGATATTCCAACAGATGGCGCTACGTATCTCCATCGAATAGGCCGTGCTGGTCGTTATGGATCGTACGGTATTGTTTTGAATATAATATCAGAAAATGAATCTGAAATTTTTCAAGATTTAATGTTAAGTGTGGGGGGTCATAATTTTTCGATTTTCAAAATGCCCAGTGAGTATCCTGAAAATATATGGTCGTTTGATAATATAACACTTGAGACATTTTCATCACAGAAGGCATTGCATGGTATTGAAATAGATCCTAGTATTCTCCATGTACAGAAAAAAATCCCGTCTTCACCAGAACCTCAATCAACAATTAATCATCTACGTTCATCATCTACGGTTGAAATTGAAAATTATTCCTTGGAATTTATAACAAACTCGGATAGATCAAACAGAGATGGTAATCAGTTAATTGTCGGCGAAGGCAGGCAGTATTTGCCAAATGGATATGAATCCGTTAACTTTGATGAATTCCTAGAACAGATTTATACTGATAAGGACGATTCTAATAATAACGATAATGATATGCAACAATTTACGGTACCAGAGTCAATATCTCAATTCCGATTGATTCAACCGGGAACTGTAACCGAAGGATATCAGCTACCAAATCAGACAATGCAATACTTCCTAGAAGATACGATAGAAATAATAACAGATATTGCCAACATATTGAATTATGACATAAATTCAAAAAAAACATGTGATGAAAATCAGATTCTGAAAATGCCAGTTGTTGCGAAATTACACAATGATCCAGTATCAAATTTCACAGAAATTTCAGAATATCTCTTCTGCATCACTGACTATGAATGTTCAAAAAATTGGTCAATTATCTCAATGCCTGAAGATAAAACTGGAGTAGATGATGAAGATGATAATGTGGTTCTAAAGGATGCTCGTATTTGGAATAAAATCTTGGAATATGAAATTGCAAACTTGGAGCAATTCCTAAATCCAACCAAGTTTTGCTATGGCGGTACAGTTAGGAGCTCAGTGTATAAAAAATATTGGTTGGCAGTTAGAGCCTTCTTTCAAATGCAGAAAAGAGCCTTACTTTGCGTATATCCTGAGCATCGAAATGAGGTGGAAATCACAGACACATATTCGTATTCTACTCATGATTATACAAACAATCTTGTGGGAATGTACTGTGAAATCGAAAATTTCAAGAGTATTCATCGTCCACGAGGTGTTAAATTCCACGCTCATTTTCCTTATCCAGCTAATGTAGATGATGTATTCCCAAACCTCATGATGTCTCCTGCTGAAATTGGGGAGTACCACAAGTCAATTTGCTATCTCCATAGAAATCTAGAGTTACAAAATTGCTTACTAAAACTCACGAGATATTCGATTCAGTTGAATAACCATTGTAGATTTCAATTAAAAGAACAAATGAGCGTTATGGAAGTAAATTCTAGCCAAATTAGTTATAAAAATCTAATGAATCTTTTAAAAACACAATACGCAATCGTGCCTAATCATACTCATGTGGATGCTAGAGAGACTTCTATCGGTATCCTTAATACTCCAGACACAGTTTATGAAATTCCACAGAGTACTTCCATTCATGATATATCTGCAAAAAAAATCAATGAAGTATATCGAAATCCACATGGAATGTCGTTGAAACAAAAGTTGACGCAGAAAGATGATGTCGTATTTGACTATTCTTGTGATCTGTTGAGTAATATGGTAGATCGTGGCAGTTCAATGGTAATTGTGGAAGACAACAGTGTGATTCCTTCAGTAATTTGTGGTAATATACAGAATGCGACTTCATCACAAACAGAATGTGAAACTAACGGAGCTACTGTCTCTAATTATAATTTTAATAATTCAGATGTGAATATGGTTAATGATCATATTTCAGCCTTTCAAAATAACAATGGCCGGGATGTACTCCGTGAGTCTTGTTCAGAAATGCATCATACTTTATCACATTTTCCTGTTGATCACATAAATAGTATCGATTTTAAGTATAAGGATCATGAGCTGCACTCGATTCAGTCCGTAAATACTACTAATTACTATTCAACGGAACTGCAGAGTGGTTGTAGTTCTTTTTCTCTTGCTCGGGAAGACAATAAAAATAAGGAGGTTGAAGAGTTTTTATATGAATTAACTTGTAATACACAGCAAATGCATTTGCAGAAATATCATTCATTTTTATTCTGAAATAAAAGATGTACATGGAAATGTAAATTATATAATAATCATCAATCAACCATTTTTTTTCTCTTGTTTTTCAATAAAAGCCATTTAATCCATTGGAAATCTATGCATTCTATTTTTTTGTACATCAGACCTCACTGAGAAAAAACAAGTGGAAACTTGCATCATTATCCATATCATTATAGCTTTATCTGCTAATTCATTAGCAAGTCGCTTCCGAATGCATTTATTTTTCTCCACTTCACTAAATCGTTTCATATAAATTTCCATTTTTGTTTAAATTTCGAAGGAGAAAAGTATTAATGAGCTAATCTGAATTATTCAATGATTTTATTTAAATTGCTATTCAATTGCGCATTCCATTATTATGTTATGTGGATATCGATTGATTTATTCCGTTTTTTACGTTTCCTTCGTGACCAATTTTCAATAAACTTTATTTTTTATATCTGATGAAACGTCATGCCTGAAGGTTATTTTTATTTTCCATTAATCGAATTAATATTGTTATAATTTTTTTTTCTTATCAATTAATTGATTTTATATAATTTACAAGGAAAGAACTAACTCGAGCGATATGTCTAACATTAAAAGTGAAAATAGTGGAACGAGCAGTGTAAGTCAGTCAGATACGCGTAGTGAATCTCCTTCTCAGTCAGGTTTTTGGAAAGAATATGGGTTGAGAGCCCCAGATAATCAAGATGAATATTAGTTCCCATAGAATATTAATACTCATCTTTATTGCTCTTAACAGTTACATTAACATACTGATTCATAATCACTTTGCATAATGAACAATATATTCAATCAAGACCAGAATATGAGTAAAATTCGAAGCTCATATCTTTATAACTTCGGTTTTTATAGGATTTTTTTATCGAACAATCAAAATTTTTCATGCAATATTAGTGAAATCAAAATAACTCAATAACTAATGACGAGAAAAATCTGAAAAAATTCACACAGTTATATAATATAGTGTCTAATATTATTCCTCAGTCTGGATGAAATCACTCGGAAACTTATTGCAAATTTTGAAAGAATGAAAAATTTGAAATTTTTAAAAATCACTCATATTTAAAAAAAAAAATTTCTCCAATGCTGTCTAGTAACAATCCCAAGCTGCAGGTTCAGAAGACCAATATGTGAGCCAAATTTGGAATTCTTATCTCAATTGTTCCGGTTGTTATTGAAACAACAAAATTTTGCAAGAAAAATTATAAAAATCGACATAACTTAAAAACGAAGCATTAGAAAAATCTGAAAAAATTCTCGCAGTGACAGAATATGATGTCAAATATTATGCATCAATCTGGATGAAATCGGTTGGGAACTTTTTGAAAAATCAATTTTTTTCAAAAAATCGAAAATTTGTCATATCTCAAAAAATATTGAATGAATTCCAAGTAACGAGGTCTCGAAAGAAAACATTCATCACAACCAATATACAGTAAAAATATGAGATCGTTCGGTTGAAATTTTACCGTTTTTAAGTGAAAAAAAAAATCCACACAGACACACATACATACATACACACACACACACACAGACTTTTTTTCTAAATATCATTTTCAGACTCTCCACATCATTTTAAGTGATTTGCAACAAAAAAATCGAAATCGAAAATTCTTACGATTGTTAAGCTTCCATTCGGGAGCAAAAAGTGGTGAAAACTATCAACTATAGTGGGGCTGGCTAATCGATAAAAATGGATATAATAAACTTAAATAAGTACAATTAATAACCAGCTATCGAAACGGGATCATCAGGTGAACGACCGGTGTAGCTAGATTTCATCCGCTCATGTGAATATCGCCTGGAATCATCCGTCAAACACTAGGGTAGGGATAGCCAATCATAAGGTGTGTGCGAGAGAGACGACTATTATCCCTATCACTCACGATCAGGGCCGTAGATTCTATAGAGTTTCCATTTTTCCTTGTAAAATAATTTTTTCAATCACAAATGAGAGTTCTTTTCAATAAAACTGGTTTATTTCAATATTTCACAATAAAACCATATTTTCATGAGAAATATTCTGTATAAGTGCAATTATGATGAATTTAAAAAAACTCGTGAAGAAGCGTTACGCAAAAAAAAATGGAGAATAAGTTGGGGACGTAGGCTTTACTCCGAAGAATTGAATCAAATAGGAGTTGACAATTTCTATACAATTACTTTGAAAATACAAATTCTAGGAGGGAAAGAATGGAGGTTCAGCGGAATAAGGAAAATTCCCATTGCACAGTCTCGTTAATCGAGTCTAAATTTATTTTGAAACAAGTTCAGTATATCTTCATTTACAAATCATGTTATAATTCTGTTTGATGAATGAGGTATCATTATAAGTATGCAAATATAAAGAGAAAAGGACTGCAAGAGTTGCAGAATTATTCTTCAGATACTCGCACATGAGCATGTAATTGGATATCATTTCATAGGTACTGGGCCGCTGTTTAACGTTAATGTTAGAAATTGTAAATGTTAACATAAAATTGGATAATATGTATTTTATTGATTGCATATGTAGATGGAAACCAAAGTTGATTTACTGCCTGATCTATAAATTAATTGAACTGGGAAATTCTCCGCAATCGTACACTTACCCTATTGGATAAAATGCTTGAAAAACTACAATAGTGAGTGGAATTGTGTATTTTTTTTATTCATAGTCACTCGTCCGTACACTGGTATATTTGAAGGTGGATCGATTTGCAGTAGACTATTAGATGAAGGTAGTTGGCCAAATGCAAAGATTACCAGACCATAATATGAGGAGAAAATAGTCGAGAGACAAAACGAAACTTGGAGTAAAGTAATGCGGAGGTCTTTTAAATTATAATTTGTTTTACTTTGTTCTGACCAGTTGGTCATTTTATGAATACTTTACGCAAATAATTCCATAATTTTTGCTACTATTCTTTCCTTAGTGTAGGTGAAGAAAAGTTTTAATTTACGATTGATGAAAGAAAAATTACCAGGAAAAGAGATTTAATAAAGAATTGGCAAAGACGCTCGTGGTCAGGTGAGAAATAATCATAAAACCTTGTAAAAAGTTGGAAAATTTCCTATTGAAATGCATATGAGAAATGAATTATTTTCTCGCATAAATATCTATCTAATTGGAGATTCAAATGATAAAGTAATGACAGATTGCAAGTTTCCAAGGGAAATGAAACTATGAAACATGATTTTGATGGGTATTTGAACGATCATGAAAGTAACAAAGAAATGCTGGCAAGAAGCCATGTTGACGCTTGCGTATCGTAATATTCTGGCTTTTTGAGAGCAAAGAGGTGGAGTCTATGTATTGGTATAGGAATCACTGAAATTATTGACGCATTCTACAATGAGATTCGATGCCTAGGAGCCTTGGTTACCCTCGAGAAAAAAAAAGATATATATTAGAAATAGATGCTCAAGTGAAGCAGGCATATACTTGAATATTATATGATATATGTTTCAAAATTGCATAGTTAATGGATAATACTTTCATGAGATTCATCTTAAAAAAATCCATGAAAAATTTTGGACACATGTATTTTGTCTGATTGGTTCTATATTCATTATAGTATTGTTCAGTTTCATCATCTTCAGCAGAACCCAATAAAGAGCATCAAGTATTATTGCGACGGTCTCAACTCAATTTGCTCAAAATTCGATATCAATATCATTAGTAAAAGCTTCAGAGAATTGTACTGAGGTATTCACTCGATACCGAACTGATTGGAGATGTATAAATTTTACATTGAATTCATCATCTGATTGCATTTATACCCTAATGATAATTTGAGTATGATGAACATTTCATTGGAATGTTTAGCGTCAATTTGCTTGAGAGTCGTGAATCAATAAATACTACAAAATACTGTGTTTCCAAGTATTCAATGTTATTGTTGGAGAGGAAATATTGGCTTTTGACAGTACGAATCCAAGAATAATAAAAAAATAATAATTCAAAAGTATACAGAAAAGTAGAAATTTCTCATGCGACTTTCTGCGTATCCATTCTACCAATATTACTTTTTCAAATATATTTATGCTCAATGATTCAAAAGGATTTCCAGGGGGAAATCATGAAATATATTGAATGTATATGAAATTATAATATGAATTTCTTTATTCATAATATACGCTCATATATTTTCATAACAGTATTCAAGTAATAAAAGATAATTCCGGCACAAAAGTTTCAACTTGAACTACATAAAAGTCGGAGATAATGAAAGAATGAAAAAATCTTCTATGTTGGAATTGGATATTCGATTGATTTGATTATGTTGTAATAATATGGAACTTGGGACAAACGATTAGGAGCATGCCTCGGAAAATTCAATGATTATAAGATCATGAATTACGACGAAAAATCACATTGAAAATCGATAGAGTGAGGAAAAAAAATTTACATCTGAGAGTTTACTTGGAACGTACAGTTAGCTCCCTGATATATGCGGGGCGGTACATATGTATCCACATACACTCGAACGGAACGCCTACATTGGTGACTTGATGTTCAGCGGCACAGTTTCCGTCGGCCGGTCTTTAAGGATGGTAGGAACATGTCAATCGTTCATATGTATCTATCTAGTAAATAGTCATTTTTTAAATTTATATGTATCTAATAATCATTCAGAAGCGTGGATTGGACGAAATCGTTGGCTTCTAGATGCCAATGAATTAAGAAATTTGTCCCTTGTGAAATGTATTTAAGTTTTGATTTGGTTATAGAGTTATATGGGAAAGTGATACATACTATAATTCAACAAAGACCAGTTTTATTTTATTAACAGAGAAAATAGTGAATGCTACGATTTTTCATCAATGATTCTCCACAGTCAAGGGAGAAAGAAAAACAAATACAGGTACGATGGAATATATATCAATCCGTGTTATACCGATGACCGAACAATTAATCTCATATGACTGGAATAATAGAAATTCAATTAGAGATTTGTACAAGAGAGCTTTACTATTACAGTAAATTTTCTAATTACGAAATACTATAAATGCTTCACAATATATATCCACTATTCCATTGATTGATTACTAAATAATTATGAATTAATCATCCTTTATTAACAGTCAATTATTTGTAATCCATCTGATTATTAGACAATTATTACTCTAATAACTACGAACTGGTTTATTTTAGTTGATTAATTAGAATTAGAAGATTAATGACTCAACACTTGTTTTATATGAGGACACTTCACTTTCTAATTTCGGGAAAATTGACACCACTCGTACACGACGTTGCTGCTACGAAGGCCAGTCGCTGATTGTTGCTTCTGCGCGGGTACTTCCAGTTCTTAGTTCACATTAATTACATACTCCCCACCAGCTTCCATCCCCTCCTTTTTATCCCCTCTTTTATTCTCCCGCCAATGTTAATCACTTTCCCTCTCCACATCGTAACCTCGTTCCCTTCACCATCATTTGTTCCTATGGATATTCATGTACCTTTCACAATTTCGGAGTAAGATAGAGGTCCATTATTTCGCCTCAGAACACATTTCCTACTTGAATCAGCTGTCGTATCATTCCAACTAGATTGAAATAATTTGAATAAAGTATGCAGAGGCTAGTTGAGTAATCACAGACTCTGTCTTAAAAATCCATATTTTGAATTATTTTTTAATATATGCACTCACACTATTCAAACTACTGACTTTTTCCATGCCATAGTAATTTTATTTTTTATTTTTTTTTTCGAGAAAGTGATGAAAATTTTACCTGAGTTTCTGAGATAACCCAGGAAAATCTGAAGATATCTATTGTATCCTATTCAATTGCGATTGATTTATTCGATAAAGAATTTGGTCAAGAGAGACAGAGAAATTATGAATAAAAACTTGACCTGTAATTATTTTATAAAAACTCGTGAGATTAAGAGATTGCCATTTTGATAAAATTTCAAGGAATCCAGACAGATCCAGACAGGTGTTTTTCCTCTTTTTCTTTAAAAAATCTAATTTTTGAAAAGAATAAAAAATTATCAAAGTAGAAATTTATCTTTTTACCATTTGAAGAATTTTAATTTTCATTACGATTAGCACCGATAAAGTGGTCGTAATTCTTAAAACTCTTCAACATTATCATATTTATGCAGTCAAAACAATTGATGAAATATCAAAAATTTGTGAGGATGCATTGATTTTTGGAAGCATCACTTCTTTTCTTCTTGAGGGAAAAAAATTTGAAAAATTCTAGCATATTCCAGAGCAGATAAATATGTATCAGGCTAATGTTTTACATATGCTGCCTCATTGTTTGAATTCATCCTGCCTTGCTTGTCAGACCTTGGGCCGTTATTCAAATTAAAATTGGGTTGGATAAAAAATGTATATATATATGCAAAGAGCACCACAGGTAGGAACTGCCTATATTCGTGTGAGAATGGGAAGTTACCCTTTCACCTCTCCTTTCTTCTGCTTTTTTACCAGTCCTACCAAAACGTTTTTTTTCATAGAAAATAAAAAATATTATAATCTATGCTTCGGTGGAAAAGAAAAGTATGATTCATTATTTTATATCTGCACAAAGGCATCCATCGGTGTAAGGGTATACCCATTGGGCGCATCTCTTTCGCTTGTTACTGAAAAGGGTTAATAGGGTTGAGATGGTAGATGTTAAATTTTATGCGGCCACAAAATGAAAAGAGGTAGAACAAGTTTACTCTCATCACTATCAATTCAGAACGGCTGATATTGATCTTTATATCCTCAAGGTTTTTCAAATCATAATTAAGTATTATGCACACTCTATAGAGTATATGAATGAATCGTTACTGTTGGGATTCCTTAGTGATTGACATCCCAGAAAAATCCGATATTTTGTAATTTTATTATATGTTTTGTTTATTCATTTCCATCAATTCTCCTATAATTTTTCGATAGAAAACTCATCGACAAGTATCATTCAGGTTAGAGATAAATTTTCAATTAATTTTAATAAATTATTCCTCAATACATTGGAGAATTAGTGAAACAAAACGGGGATGGATCACCTTTCTTTTTCAATATATAGAATATAGGGAAAGGAGGGACAAAACGGGGTCCTTAAAAAAAGACTTTGCAAAACTTAAATACGATAAAACTCTTGTTTTTTCATTTGTACTTGAAGCAAATGAGAAAAATCTTCAGCGGCCATGAGAAATTTTTTCTGCGGTTAAAACGCGGTACACCTCAATATTGGAGATTTTTTTTGTTCATTATAATTAATTTCTCGAGATTTAAATTTAGCGTTAATTTTCGCGTTTATTGTTAGTATTAACCGCTGACTGCACTGTGTTTATGTTTGTTCTACACATTGGCGTAGGATTAGTCATGAATTCAAATTTCTCATCTCTATTACCTAATCTTCAACTTTATCATTAAGGCTGAGTTTAATAGGATTTAACCCAGGTTAGCTAATTTAAACTAGGGATTTCGGTTCAAATCAAGTCCCCCCCACCACATCAGCATTTATCGTCATGAAATTCAAAAGTACCTATCAGCAGCAGCTATTTTCAACCTTCATCAAGTGGGAAATACTGGCGTGGAGAGGGAACGTAACTTAAACCGAAGTCTCTGATTTAAGTTCGCTAACCAGGATTAAATTCTATTGAACCTTAGTCTAGAAAAACCTTAAGCGACTTTTGCGATGCGAGCTGAGTTCAAAATAATGTTAGAAGTCATTTTCAGCCATTTGAGAATCATTTCTGACAAAAATATTTTTTTCTCTGAATTTTCGGGGTTCCCCATTTTGCCCCCCTTCCCCTATATGGAGGTTGGAAATCATTCGTAATTCTTCAAAAAATTTACTTTCTTTTCGTATTATTCGATTTACATTTGTTCTATTGATCGCAGCGGCTTGTGATGACTCTTAAATTGAAGCTGAGGTCATCAGCCATTAATTCATATCGTTTCTTGACAAAAAAAAGTATCCATTTTTGAAGATAATATAATGGAAACACTGATTTTTATAAAATGATCTACAGACCACAAAATCATTTCATTTTTCATTTGAGATCGGTATTCCAGGAAAAGTGAGCATTTTCAAAAATGGAGAGAGTTTATCCATAAAAAAGGCGAATTTTTAAAAAAGAAAAAAGGAAAATATTCTTGCACATATTTTCCACTGGTAATTTCCTCAGATATTCAATGGAATCATTTGAAGAAAAAAAGAATTTTACGCGACTTTCCTATGCATCTCTTCTTTTCCTAATCCTTCCAGTTCTACTACATAATAACAGTGAGGTCCTGGAGGAAAAGAATGGCTTTTCTTTCCCTTGTTTCCGGTCTGAATAAAGAGAAAAATGGAAATGCACGTTTATTACGAGAATTTGAATACTTTAATATATTGATTTATTATTTGGGGAAATAGAATATCAATCTGATCGATTACGAAAGAGAGGAACTATTAATATCCTTAAGAATTTATGAAAGAGTGGGGCTGAACGGACTCCCGAACTGAATCTAGGCTAATCGTGGCTTTACTCTAGTTTATAGTTGAGTTATTTCTTCATCTTCTCTAATTTACTTCTTTTTCGAAATATTTTCACTAAGAACGTTCATATTATTTTGTTCAGTATGTTCGTTTTCTCGATAATTTCTTAAATTATTTACATTAACTGAACTCTTCTCAGGATTAAGGTCATATGAGAAAATCTCATTCTTCACCTATTAAAATTTCAGACAAATTTACTCGTGATATTTGGTTCTTGCCAGATTAGATTCAGCTAAACATAATTGTAAAAGCAATATCCCTGAACTCATTAACCATCTCTGAAAAAAATTTATACGGTAGATTCTAGAGAAACTATAGAAATAATTCATCAACTTGATCGTCAATAACGATTCCAGTACATTAATTGAAATAAATAGAATTCAAGTGCTACACTCATGAAATATTCTCACTCTCATGGGCCATGAAAAAAATGAGATGTTTTTTAGAAATACATCAGCTACCTGGAACCCTAGGCGAGCTTTGCATACTGCTTCGCCAGCTGCACACAATACTTATGTAAATGAAGCCGGGTGATTTTCAGGCATTATGTGTCTTGTACAATTACAGGCTTCTCTTAAATAGAAGAAATCGATTTCTTTAATAAACGTCACTCAAGAATCTTTTTTTTTCCTTCTTAGAACAACGGTGATGACACAATTGACGGATGAAAATAGGTATTGCGAGTTATGAAATTGCTTTTGCTCAGATAATATTGAATTATTAGTTTTTTGTTGCTTCACGTACTTTGTTTGTAATTATGAGTGTTTAATGAGTCACGAATTACCTATTACTTTGTATTCATTCAAGAATCTGTGTCCCATCATTAAGGTACTTCCGCAGTAAGTAAAGGGGAATTGATCCGAATGTGCCACAGATTTGAAACTTTGAGGATATATTCTTCTCATAAGTAGAAATATATCTTGAAAGTTTCATAACGATCGACCACGTAGTTTTTTTTTATTAATTATTAAAATAATTAATTTACACAGGCCCTAATGACACGTACTTATTTTCAAAAATCATCGACAATGTGCTGCTGTCTTACCCGCGCGCGAAATCACTTCCCATATTATTTATAAATATAACTTGATAATTTTTTTGATATTTTACCACGTAATTATTGAGAAATATGAACATCCGTGTGTCCTCACCATTGGGGAGCCGTGTGTCACCACCATTTTACCATATCCTCATAATTATTTTATGGATTGATTGATATTTCTCAATAATTACGTGGTAAAATATCAAAAAAATTATCAAGTTATATTTATAAATAATATGGGAAGTGATTCCACCCGCGGGTAAGACTGCAGCACATTGTCGATAATTTTTAAAAATAAGTACGTATCATTAGGGCCTGTGTAAATTAATTATTTTAATAATTAATTAAAAAAAACTACGTGGTCGATCGTTATGAAACTTTCAAGATATATTTCTACTTATGAGAAGAATATGTCCTCAAAGTTTCAAATCTGTGGCACATTCGGATCTCTTCCTCTTTACTTACTGCGGAAGTACCTTGATACTATAATTTTACCATCATAAATACTCTGTGATGTGAATAACCCACGAAATTTTCCTTATATCGTCGTTTTAGTAACAAATAGTTGTAAGCGCCATTTTTCCAATTTTTTCATATTGCAAATAACAGAAAGATGTATTTTTTTTTACTCCCATCGACTTCTCATGGGCTTTTCTTACATGAATCAAAGAAAAAAATGATAAATAACAAATGGTCGTAAGTGGCGAAAATGACTAACAGAGAGTCGTATCTCTAGCACTTACTTCATTTTGTTTATACTGGTTTTGACTGACAGGAAGAAATGGTGAATAACGCATCCAATGGAGGACTACTTGCTTAGGGGAAGGTGGGGCAAAACAGACATGAGGGGTAAAATAGATACAGTTGAGTTTCTGATGTCTATATTATGAATAACTCTTGGAATTAATAGAAATATTAGAGATAGGTTTTTTCTCACCATTCCATTGAAAAGCTGAGGAAATTTGCGGTGGAAATCATGTGTCAGAAATGATTTTTTTGTATTTTTTAAAAATCCAACTTTTTTGGTCAGAGTTTGAACGGGTAGCCTTTTTCATATTTGAAAAAATTCACTTTTTTCAATATATCTCCGGTTCTGTTGGTCATAGCGTGAAAATTCCTAATGGAGATGAAAGGTGAGATCGTTTGTTTTCGATTCATGGAGTATTGAATTGATGAAAATATTGATTTATAAGATAGTTATGGGGCAAAAACTGATATTCACAATGGTGTCCATAAGACCTTAACAATCGATATTTTTGAATTGAAAACCCCATAAATCGATGGTAAATGATTTTCAACTTTCATCCCCATTCAGAATTTTTTCGCTACGACTGATAGAACCGGAGAAATGTTGAAAAAAGTGAATTTTTTCAAAAATTGAAAGGCGTACTCCTTCAAACTTTGAAGGAAAAAGTTGGATTTCTAAAAAATACAGAAAAATTATTTCTGACACATGATTTTCATCGCAAATTTCCTCAGCTTTTTAATGGAATCATCAGAAAAAATCTATCTCCGGCCGTTTCATTCTGATTTCCATTCTCCTTCACTTTTCCCAATATTAAAAAATCTTGAAAACAAATAGACATAAAAACGTTATTAATGTTTTCCTGTATCAAAAACAGTAAAATCAAAGAAACGTAAATGTGGAGATAAGGTTTTTTCACTTCTCGATTTTTAGTTACGTCATTTTGTAATTGGAATTCATAGGAAAAAGAAAAAAATTTCCAGGAATGTCATAAAATAAATTTTGGCAGTGGTTTGCGAAGACTTTTTGATTTTCAATCTTGAGATTTTGTGCAGTCGCGATTATTTGTTACTAATGCTTTGCCAATGGGTCGAATCAATGCCACATAACAGATATAATGTCCTTTGAAAGATCATCGGTTGACCGTCTTAATTTTACTCTTAGCAAATTGCGAAGAATTGAAGATTACAATCTTTGATGTCAACCCAAAATACAATTGTTGGTATTGGATATCGCATTGGTAATATGACGGCTGCAATCTATCATTTACCATTATGGATATATCCAATCTATGTGTATCTTCCGTGTGTTTCTGTTAGCTGATTCCTATTCGATTGAACTCAGTACATGTAGAAGCATGCCGATAAAACGCAATTCGTCTCTACCAACCTGAATCGGTATTAGCGGCCACCGGATTTATCTTCCCTTCGTATACTAACCATTCAGTGATAGAACAGGGCAGTTAGAGATATTTACGGATACCAGCCTAGTTTTGTGACCATGGTTTAGTAACTTACCGTGCCAAGGTAATTATCTCATTGAAATTTTTAAATATAGTAGATATTCCAAAAGAAGAGGTTGAGATAAGGATTTTTCAGTCAGTTCATTGAAAATCTGAGAAAATTATGAGTGGAAAACAAATGTCAGAGTTGATTTTTTTGACTTTTTTTTTCAAAATTCTACTTTTCTTGGTCAGTGTTGCACGGAGTACATTTCCATTTTCTGGAAATTTTGTGTTTTCGAGAATACCTTCAGTCCTATCGAACAAAGTGACTCGTGATTGCTCTCAAATAAGAGATGAGCTCATTTCTATCGACTTTTAGGGTTCATTTTTTGGAAAATCGATTTCTCGATTACTTATGTCATTCTGAGAAAATCAGCTTTTTCCCATATCTACCTGAAATATCCCGGCCCTCCTCTATATAAAATCAACTAGATGAGTTCAACTAGTGTTTGAACGAAGGAATTTTTCATCGCTATGTGGTGTCCTGTAGCGATTTTGTTTCTAAGTGAAGTTTCTCATTCCAACGAGAATCAACGATTGCAATTTGATTTTCGGTAATGACAATACAAAAATAATTAATTGAAAAGTTTTAAGGCATGGAAAAGTAAACTAATTAATTTATTTTTTTTTTGTATTAAAATTTCTTCAATTGATTTTTAGGAAAATGAGTGATTGAATGCAATACAATTAGAATATTGCAACTGAATGAAAACTAATGAGAAGGGCTTATTACGAATTGCAGGAAAATAATGATAATAATGTTAGTCAAATTTTTCCTCTGATATACAATGAAGGTGGGACAAAGCCATCGAGAAGTGAACAACAATGCTGAAATATTCGATGAGGAGCCATTAATTCATTCTCAACATTGAGTGATGTTATTCAAAATAAACCATAAATAATTATCGTTATAAATTTGCGCGAATCAATTTTTAGAAATTGGGTAGTTATGAGGGGTAGTTGTCATGTCCCGTCACCAATTATCTTTTTTCTTTATTTTTCTTTATTAACGTGTTTATTTATTTGAGCCTGTGTAAATTTTCTTCCTCTTGAATTACCCAATAAACAAGGTGATTTTAACAAGTTTGTAATGCGAAAAAGTCTTACTCTGAGATGTGTTTTGCTAAAATATATTTTTGTGTGCTAGTGCACTTTTTTTTTGTTCACTGGTTTTGAGCTGATTTGTGCTTTTATATTCACAATATACACTCAGCAAAAAAATTAAGGGAACGCTAAATTTTGTCAGTTTTTCGCTTGATTTTCAAATGGCTGTAACTTCGCCAAAAATCATCGTATCAGGATAAAAAAAAAAGGTTGGAAAGCTCGAAGTTTCTACTCTTGAAATTTTGAGAGGAAAATTTTTTTGGGCCATCCGTTATAACGAGATAAAAGGGTTGAAAGCGGGAAAATTTTTTTTCTTTTTTTTTTCATTTTTTCAAAACGTTCCACGGACTTCAAAAAATTTTTTTCGACTTAACCCTTATCAGGATCGTGTAGCCTGATCTTTCAGCTTCAATTTTCTTTTTTTTTTCCCTACGACCCTTTATTGTTGAGATATCGTCGATTGAATCAAAAAACACCCTTTTGTCTTTAATCGTCGATATCTCAGGAACTACTGATCGCACAGCGAGCGGGTGATGAGATTCGTAAACTTGAATAAATTTCCTATAAGATTCTTGCACTGTTTAATTGGAAAAAAAATTCCTTCCACTTTTAAAATTGGTTCGGAAAAGTACCGAAAAATGGAGTTTTTTTTCTTTTTTGAAAATTGCCCCGCATTTCGCGAATTTTGTGGGAATTGCAAATGTTTTAACGTTTTTCTTCAGTTCAATGTGTGCTGAAACACCTCCTAAATTTTCAAGCCAATCGGCCTGACTTTTTTTGTCCCGAATGAACAAAGTTTCCGCAAAAATTAAAGGAACACTTTTTTGTTCCTTAAACACCAATTAATGATGATTAAGGCCGAAAATGTTGTTTCTCCGTTATTTCTTTGTGATTTTTTGGGCAAAATTTGTTGAATTCTATCGAAAAAAATATAAAAAAAATCAATTTTTTTCAATGATTTAAAAAAAAAATCGATTTTTTTTAAATTTTGTTTTTCGATGGAATTCAACAAATTTTGCCCAAATAATCACAAAGAAATACGGGAGAAAAAACATTTTTGGCCTTAATCATCATTAATTGGTGTTTAAGGAACAAAAAAGTGTTCCTTTAATTTTTGCGGAAACTTTGTTCATTCGGGAAAAAAAAACGGTCAGGCCGATTGGTTTGAAAATTTAGGGGGTGTTTCAGCACACATTGAACTGGAGAAAAACGTTAAAACATTTGCAATTTCCACAAAATTCGCGAAATGCAGGGCAATTTTCAAAAAAGAAAAAAAACTTCATTTTTCGGTACTTTTCCGAACCAATTTTAAAAGTGGAAGGAATTTTTTTTCCAATTAAACAGTGCAAGAATCTCATAGGAAATTTATTCAAGTTTACGAATCTCATCACCCGCTCGCTTTGCGATCAGTAGTTCCTAGGATATCGGCGATTAAAGACAAAAGGGTGTTTTTTGATTCTATCGACGATATCTCAACAACGAAGGGTCGTAGAGAAAAAAAAAAAAGAAAATTGAAGCTGAAAGATCAGGCTACACGATCCTGATAAGGGTTAAGTCGAAAAAATTTTTTGAAGTCCGTGGAACAATTTGAAACAAGCAGGCGCTTCACCCTATGGGCATTTTCCATGAATTTCACCCCTCGTTATTCACTCTATGATGTCTTAACTATTGGAGAATTCATTACGAAAAACATTTAATATTATGCCAATGCAATTGGCATAAAGCTTCCGAATGGATTTTCAACTATTTATTTTTCATTAATTTGAAAATGAAAATTAAGCAATAATTTTGATTTTGAAAAACCTCGAACCCCTAGCGACCCTCCAGTAATACTTCCGGTCACTAAATGTAATAAAAGTCAACACTACACTGAATGCTCCCGTGCATATACGCTCATTGCATGGAATAGTTTTTCAAAAATATCTCAGGAGCTGTTCGGTCGATTACGCTGAAATTTAATACCGAAATTCGCACTCATAAGATGGACAAACGCACGAAATTTGAAGTCTCTAACTCAAATATTTTTTAAGTTATCGCGATAACCGTGATTTTTCAAAAATCACAGTAAAAAAAATATAATAAAAAAAGTAAAAATGGGAGCACTGGTCACCCTTGGGGTTTAATGTGCGCCCTATCCGTGCGCATCTCCTCGCGGAGGATAGACGCTGTAAGTTGATTTTCCGCTGAGAAAACTCGAAAAAACGATTTTTCGATGATTCATTTTTTCTCGAGAACTATTGAACCGATTTAGCTGAAATTCAATAGCGAAGTTGGCACTCATAAGATGTATAAACACACCAAATTTGAAGTCTCTAGCTCAAATATTTTTTAAGTTATCGCAATAACCGCGATTTTTCAAAAATCATAGTAAAAAAAATATTTTAAAAAAACTAAAGATCGGAGCCCTGGTCACCCCCGGGGTTTAATGTGTGCCTCATCAGCGCGCATCTCATCGCGGAGGATAGACGCTGTAAATTGATTTTTCGCTGAGAAAACTCGAAAAAACGATTTTTTGACAATTCGTTTTTTATTGAGAACCATTGAACCGATTTAGCTGAAATTTTGCAGAGAGCATTGCGCTCGCGTAGTGAATATTCCCTCAAAATTTCATATCGATACATGCAGCCGTTTCCACATAAAGTGATGAAACGTGTCATCACACACATACACACACACACACACACACATACATACACACAGACATGTGAAAAAAATATTTTTTTCCGACATTTTAGAACATTTGGAGTCATAATCCGATGAAATCTCAAATTCGAAAAAAATCACGATTACAATGCTTCCATTCGGAAGCAAAAATGAAAAAAAAAAAAGAAAAAAAATTTTCCCGCTTTCAACCCTCTTATCTCGTTATAACGGATGGCCCAAAAAAATTTTCCTCTTAAAATTTCAAGAGTAGAAACTTCAAGCTTTTCAACCATTTTTTTTTATCCTGATACGATGATTTTTGGCGAAGTTACAGCCATTTGAAAATCAAACAAAAAACTGACAAAATTTAGCGTTCCTTTAATTTTTTTGCTGAGTGTATATATATGTATATATCGTCGCTTTAGTAACAAATGGTCGTGAGTGCACAAAAACTTGAGAATGAATATTAAAAAGTCGTGTCCCTGCAAACCACTGCCAAAATTGATTTTATGACATTCAGGACATTTTTTAAAATAAATTCCAATAACATAATTACGTAACTACTAATATAACAGTAAGAAAACACCTCATCTCCACATTGGCGTCTCTTCCCTTACACTGTTTTTCAATCCGGGGAAAAATTAATAACGCTCTTATGACTATTTGTTTTCAAGATTTTTTCATACTGCGGAAAGTGAAGGAAAATGGACATGAGAATGAAACAGCCAGAGATAGATTTTTTCTCACGATTCCATTGGAAAGCTAAGGAAATTTTAGGCGGTAAACCAGTGCAAGAAGACGATTTGGAATTTTCACGCTTTGACCAATACAACCAGAAATATGTTGAAAAAGTGAATTTTTTCAAAAATGGAAGGGGTCTTTAGCCCTTGACCAAAAAAATTAAATATATAAAAAATACAAAAAAATCATTTCTAACATATGATTTCCCCCGCAAATTTCCTCAGATTTTCAATGGAATGGCGAGAAAGAAGCTATCTCTAATATTTCTATTGACTTCAAGAGTTTTTCATAATATAGACATGAAAAACTCACCGGCGTTGATTTTACCCCTCATGTCTATTTTGCCCACCTTCCCCTAAGCAAGTAGTCACCCTCTGGATGCGGTATTGTCCATTCTTTTCTGTCAGTAAAAATCAGTAAAAACAACTAGAAGTAAGTGCTGGAGATACAACTCTCTGTTAGTAATTTGTAGCACTTATGATCGTTTTTTATTTATAATATTTTTCTTTGATTCATGCAAGGAAAGCCCATGAGATATCGATTGGAGTAAGACAAAAAAACGACTTTTTGTTATCTTTAATTTGAAAAAATTATAAAAATGGCGCTCACGACCATTTGTTACTAAGGTGACGATACATAATTTTATATGTAGCATTATTCCTTCCTCAAGATGTTATTGAGGAGGAAGGCTTCGAAACCCCTCCATTGCGATTTTTTTAGCTCTTGGCTTAAAAAAGTCCTGGTATAAAGAAAAATTTTATCCTTATGATTAATATGGTACAATAATCTTTGGTGCTGTGAACTTATACCTAAGTTCCTTAATAATTAGGGGGCGAGGGGGGGGGGGGGGGGGGTATATACAAAAATAGGGTGGGGAATATCAACGAAATTGACTTTTGTCATGATTTTTCTTTTCTAAATTTTTATTATACGTATAATGATATTATTATTATTAAAAATTGATGATGATAATTGACCGTAGATTTTCAAATTAATCGTTAGTTATTTGGCCTTGCGGTCAGTATATTATTATTATTATTATTATTAATATTTCATTACATCTTTAATTATTTGAATGAGTTGGGTCGAAAATATACTAACAATATTTTCCAACTTATTGTATAGTTTATCGATCGAACTCCGCGCGATCGTCGTTATGGGTGTTTATAGACGCAATGTTATATGTGTGAGTGCTGTAAGGGATATCTATCTCACGGGATTAATTTTGAATTACGATTGTATTATTCTTTTGTAATAAATGTGCGGGTCAATGTCACTACTAATTTCTTTTCTTTTCTGTTCCTTAAGGGGTTACACCCAGCTAGAAGGCCGAGCAAGCGATTTTTGGACAGTTTTCCCTTGAAAGGGATTTTAATCTATCGAAGTGAAGATTCATATACATATTGTTCTAACTTTAGATTTTATTTATATATTTTTTAATTTTGAACATAATCATTTGTAAAGCTGCTGTAGTCGATTTCCAGGAGTTTCTGAGGGAAAAGGAGTGAAAATTTGTGAATTTCAAGTTGCCAAATTCAATAATTACTTTGATTGCCGGAAAAAATTATTCATCAAAGACTATGGGATTGATTCATTTTATAATTTTTACTATTTTTTTTTCTTAGTGTAATGATAATTTTCCATTGATACAATCAGTTTTTGCATACACGGTGTCTCAAAAAATTGAAAGTTTTCTAATAATCTTTGAATTAATGTCACAAAATAGTCGTAGCATTGAAAATAATACTAAGTAAAGGCTGTATACTTAAACTTCCATCTGCATATCCAGATAATATAATCCTATGATTGTTTTGTTGATAAGCATTTAATTGATGGGATATTCAAATATAGGAGAATATGAAGTTCGGTAGATGGCGCCATGCAGTGGCAAGTTGACAAACTTCAAGAATATTCCTATCGGAGAGGGGATATACCAGGTTACCCAAGAGGTGGAGTCGAACACAGCTGAATTTGCAGTGTGATGGTATCAGTGAGCACTGGTAGTGGGGGATCTATCTACGTAATAACTGAACCACGACGTGAACGACGATGCGCGGCAACACCGACATGCAGATCCTTGGTGCTCGTTGAAAAGAACGGGTGCTTTTCCCTGCTATAGTGCCGTAATAGCTTAGTTTTCAACGTGGCATACATCATTCACCGTCTCATCTTAAATTCCTACACAAATATTCTCGTTCAAACCTGTCCTCTCAATTCTTGCATTGCTTCTTTTCGGGCTGGTTACATTTCTCAAAGATGTTCTCATGCACTCCTGTGGAAAGTTAATAGAAGTACAATCAAAGAGTATTGCCAAGTAAATATTCATTCAGTTGTATAATAAGACTTTCACGCTAGTTTGAAGTGTCATGTGACTGTGTATGTTCTAATTATTAATAATATATTGTGTATCATACGAGGCCAGGTGAAATGTGGAGTTAATGGCCTTATGATAATTCCGATAAAATATGAATCAAGGCCGTGCTAAATGTTCTTTACTTGAAATTTTTCAAAATCAAGTGCCATTGAACGATAGGATCAAGATATTTCTGTAATTTACTAATGATTACGATGTATGGAGGTATCAATCGGAGTGAAATAGTTTTAGTAGAAGCAAGTGGAATGGCAATGAATGACATACTCGATCTGCACTCTATCAAGTGGAAGATTTTCAATGAACTTTTATAGTAGTATTATAGTAGAATAGTAAATTTCATATTAAAGTATCCATATGCTGATTACAATATGCAATAATGATACACTATGCTCCGTACAATTGAAGCTTTAATAAACTGAATGTGATGGTGAAAACATCACATCTTTTGCTCAATACAATCATGTATAGAATGGATTCGTTCATTAAGTTGTGGATTGAGAATTGCAGATGAAAGTAGGAAAATTACAGTGATGGATAAATTTATTCCATTAATAGCAGTGCTCTTGTATATATGTCGCAAGACTGTATGTGTGAAGGGAATACTGGATACAATTATATGTAAAGTCGTAAGTGATTCTTAATGCGAGTCTTTCCGACGGCATGATCACGTGTTTTTTTATAACATAATAATTATTATCCGGTGAGTTCTATCTCTTTATTTACACATGATGAGTTATCTCATCAAGCAGTTACACACAGTACTACGGTGTCTGAAAGACCATGAGAATAAATGATTATGGAGCAGACTGAACTGAAAATAGTTGAATGGCTATCATGAAATTTTTAAACTGACAGTAATAGCCGCTAAAAAAGATCTAGATCTACATGTAATTTGCATGAGTGATTCAACTTTGATCTGTTTATACTGACCTTCGATAAATGATTAAGAGCCCCTGATTGTAGAGAACGACCAAAGCTTTTGCCATAATTCGTTGTTATCGATGAGTAATTAACGATCAGTTAGACATTGTTTTGATTCGAAAGCTTTTCTTGTATTGAATCACAAGAATCTTAAAATATTTTGATGAGTTAATTCTCCGTAAATTTTTTTCAGAAACAGTACATGGTCTTTCATATTGCAAATGTAGAGTATTTTTAATTTCATCAATAGGCATCATTTTTGATCTCCCGAAATTTCATATAAACTAGGCTGCAATATAAATTTTCATCAATTGTTACCAAAGTCAATGCACAATATCATCAAATAGAATGTGAAACATTTTGATGCATTGAAAATACTAAAAATCTATACAGGTGTGTTATATTCTAGGTGGATCCTCCCATCCTTATGTCAATCCTCAAGCCCCCGCGTACCTGCTGTCTATTTTCGTAACAACCCCGTTTGGTTTATACCTGTAAAAGGTATATGGTATGGTGAAACTAGAGGGGATCTTATGATCAGGTCATGCATGACGTATAAATATTGTATATAAATAAGGTTGGTCCATACTGGTTTATTTATGGGAATTTTATGGAAAATCTCTGCAAGAATGAAACTAAGAAGGATATAATTGCAATAACGGCCGATAACTTTCAATTGTGACCTGTAAAGACTATTTTTTGAATACGTTGGCATATGATCGCCTTGCACTCGTGCCCTCTCTAGAGAAGTACTGTCCATATTTTGTAATAAAATTTTATCGAATTCTATGATTGTATGACTCGCTATTATCCTTATTCTTCGGGTTATTCACCGTTGTATCACTAGCTGAGTTGTTAGCAGCCGTTGTCATTTACTAATGAACAACTCTTGATAAATATTTGGATATTCATTCAAAGATGTGCGGAAATTCTTTGAGGTAGAGAGCTCAAGTCTCCGCCGAAATAATTTTATGATAATGCCATCTAGAAATATGCAGCTCTAGATTTCTCACGGGTAGTTTTATTTACAAGGGTGAAAAGTGGGTACACCCCGGCCTTTTTTTGTCCTACTTAATATGTGAGAAATGGCAGATCTTGGATTACCACGAGCTATAATCAAGTTAGATATGAGATTGAATCACTTTATATTTAAGCAAGTCATTATGTTCTATTCCTTATCCAGAATGCACCCTGTCTAGTAGAGAATAGGTATATTTGGAGAAAACTCATAAAGATAGATAGAAAAATCTCAAGAGGATTAAGAAATCTTAGACGGACGAACGATAATATTATGGGAATAAGTCGTGAGTTAATATCAAACCAGCTCTTCTGTTTGGATAGAATTCATGATCCATCAGCTAGTGAATTTATTATTGACGAGATTCGTTATAATTGTTTTATTCTTTCTCTATTTCTCGAGTCAATTCACAGTCAAGTTTCCCCCTCCTTCCAATTTAGAGGGGCTGAAATTTGAAAACAAAGTTAAGACGCACTTTTTTCTCTTAAATTACTGCAAAAGAATTCAATGATGCAATTCCGGTCTTCCTATCCATTCACCCATTCTATTATTAATAATTACTTGTTGATCAATTTTTTTCAAGGTTCATAGCGGAAGGTGGGGTGAGTTGAAAAGGACATAAGGGGTGAAACGGATTCATTTCAATTTTGAACGTTCTATGCTATGAAAATGGCTCATAAATACATCAGAAGTCGATAATTGTTCTTTTGAAACCACGTAAATCGATGGCAGATGATCTCACCTTTCATTTAGGAATGACTCCAAGTCATTGCTACTGATAGAACTAGAAATATCCTCGAAAAAGTTGAAAAATTAAAAATAGAAAGAGTTCGGCCCTTTATTCGTGCGTAAAAAAACTAGAATTTTCCAAAAATTAAAAGGAATTGATTCTGGCAAATATTTTTGTCTGGAAGCTCCCTCAGCTTTTCAATGGAATCGTAAGAAAAAAACCATCTTAATGTGTTTCATTGAAATGTTTATTTCACTTCACTTTCCCCATTATCAGACGCGATCCATCTATAACCAAACCAATCTATGAACACAATTCAGTTATATTTTGTTTTTTCAACTAAAAAATAATCAATAAAAATGTTCAATCCACAAATAAATTTACGTTTTAATTGTTTTCTTGAATGCATACAAAGAAGCACGAAAATTCCAACTTTTTAGTTCATTAGAGCCTGCTCAAGCTCTCTAAGAATGAAAAAAGGGGAAGCAGATGAACATGATGATAGAAGGTCATAGAAATGATGATTTGTAATGACAAATCAAATACGAAAGTTATCCTAATCTTCATGGAATGATAAAAATGAAAGGAGAATTTTTATATCATTTGCCGTTACCGCTGATTAAAACTATACTCCAGGCGAAGTTTTCGATAAGAGCAATTTCTGCCAATTCTCACATTTCTTAGAAGAATGAAAAATTCGTGGCATTTAATTAACAAAAAAAAACTATTGAATCGATTTTACAATGAGGAGATTTTTGAAAATGAAGTAATGACTCAAAAAAAATAATTTTATTTTCAATAGGTAATTGGAGGGAGAAGTGAACTATAATTACTTGAGCACTATCATTAATTGAAGAATAAAAATATACTCTGATGAGAAAACAGAAAAAAAGAGTCCAGCCGACTCTCGACATCAGCTACTTCCCGTGACTCTAACCCCAATGGAAAGAAGGGAAGCGAAACGAAAGTTTTTTTGGTTGACAACGAAACCATGGCGGACCCTGATTTGCATGTGCTCTTTACTCCAGGTGTCCCACTATTTGCATACGAAAGCATAGTGTTCCCAAAATTCACCCTCTTCCCTCCTACCTAGTCTTTCTCCCCACGGGATCACCATTTATAGGTTACTGGCACAGCATACGAAGTCGTGAACTTAACTTCAAAAAATTTCCAGGAAAACTATACAATGCAATGTTTCCTTCGAAGACGTATGTGAAATTGTAATATGCTCTCAAAAAATTCAATCATATATTTTGATTTATTTGATGGAAGAATTTTCCAAGGACGAAAAAAATTGTATTTAGTACTAAACTGAGGATTGTCTGGCCAATTATAAAATCTAATCAGGAACATTATTTTCCCATAATATCTAAAAAAAACTGTTATATATCGTTGCCTTAATAACAAAGGGGCATAAGCATCATTTTCCCAAATTTTTAATATTGCAAATAATAAGAAGTCGTATCTTTTTTTTACTCCAATCGATATCTCATGGGCTTTCCTTGCATGAATCAAAGAAAAATATTATAAATAACAAACGGTCATAAGTGCCACAAATTACTAACAGAGAGTTGTATCTCCAGCACTTATGTCTGGTTGCTTTCACTGATTTTTACTTAGGGGAAAGTGGGGCAAAACAGACATGAGGGGTGAGATGGAGACAGTTGAGTTTCTGATGTCTTATTATGGAAAACTCTTGAAATTAATAGAAATATTAGAGATAAGTTGTTTCTCGCGATTCCATTGAAAAGCTGAAGAAATTTGCGGTGTAAATCATGTGTCAGGAATGATTTTTTTGTTTTTTTTAGAAATGCAATTTTTTTGGTTGAAGTTTAAAGGCCTTTTCTATTTATGAAAAAATTCACTTTTTTCAACATATTGTCGGTTCTATTGGTCGTAGCGTGAGAATTGAAAATAGAGATAAAAGGTGAGATCGATTGTCATCGATTTATGGGGCTTTGAATTGAAAAATATCGACTTTTAAGATAGTTATGGGGCGAAGACTGATTTTCACAATACTGTCCATAAATACCTCAAATATCGATATTTTTGAATTGAAAATCCCATAAATCGATGGCAAATGATCTCATATTTCATCTCCACTCGGAATTTTTACGCTACGACTGATAGAACCGGAGATATGTCGGAAGAAGTGAATTTTTCCAAAAATTAAAAGGAATACTCCTTTGAACCTTGACCTAAAAAATAGAATTTCTAAAAAATACCAAAATATTATTTCTGACACATGATTTCCACCGCAAATTCCCTCAGTTTCTCAATGCAATCATTAGAAAGAATCTATCTTCGGCCATTTCATCGTAATGTCCATTTTCGTTCACTTTCTCTAATATTGAAAAACAGGAAAAGCAAAGGCCGCGATTTGCGGAGAGGCGATTTTTTAAATTTCATTCTTGAGTTGTTAGCCGTTACGATTGTTACTAAGGCAACGATATTATTAATGCTACGCTCACAGTGGATCTCTCTGGGAACATAATTATAATTACCATAATAATCTGTGAGTAAATATATTCACTTGATGAAATTAGTATTTAAACTATTTAGAATTATCCTTTTTATTCTCAAAAATGCACAATTTTTTTGAATTGTCAATGTAACTTCGAAAATTTCCTCTCAGTTTTTCATTAATGAATTTATTTATGTCATTGATTTTTCTCTTTGAATATTACCATGACTCAAGTTATGAGGAATTGAGGAGAGAAGATGATAACTTCAGGAAATGAAATAAAAGTCTTCCTTCTCTGCCCTCTATTGTTGAGTACTCAAATAATGTTCTCAAAGACAATTGAAGTAATTACGCTACGCATGTGACCCCAAAATGACAATTTTCTATTAAAAAATCCTATTAAAATTCTTCTCAAAAGTCGCTTTTTCCAGATGATACCATTAATAAATAACGTCGCACTACATTTGTTCCTATAGTCTGGAGTCTCCGGAGTAGGAAAGCCCATAAAGAGGATGGAAATGGAGCAGGTATAAATAGATAGAATATGAACATCATCGCTGAACGATAATCTCAATCCGAGTATACTATGGTAAGAAAAATGATGAATTTGCAGTGAAAACCATGTATGATTTTTTACCTTATTGACAAAATGAGAATCGAATGAAATCAATAAAAGGAAAGAAGTTCGCTGCTTCAGAATTAGTTATTATTTGCAATGTCACTGTTTCCGAGATATCTTGTTTGATTCAACTGAAGCTGGAATAATACGTATCTTTTGAAGAATCAAAAAGTATAAGTTAATATCAAATGCTAATCATTCAATCATTATGATCCGTAAGCATTATCAACTGATGATCCATTAGGAATCGAAAGCCTCAGGCATTATTATTATATATTTCGATAGATTTATTATTTGATAGCGAATCAATCATTTCAACAATTTGATGAACATCACCCAAAAGGGCACACTTTGTAAAAATATTTTTATATGTTAATAGTATCTGATGTGATAAATCTCTATTGAATTTCTTATATTACATCTCAAGTGATTTATAATATACACTGTAGTGTTAATTATTGTAAATCTGTAGAATTTAACGTTGGACTACAGATATGAAGCATTAGAAATGTCCTCTTCGGAGATATTATTATTCAGAATTGGAAAAATACATTTCTATTACAGATATACAAGTCCTTTTTATTCTTAATTTGAATGTTATCGCCTCTCATTCGTTCTAATAACAAGTGTGGCTGATAGTAACTATAAGAGGGAATAATTAGGTATCACCGGATGCAGCTGCAGGCAATTGCGTCATCACACGCACTTGTAACCTTGATCTTACAGAAAGTCTCACTGTATTCGGGCTCTCACCGCCGGTCAGCCGTCTTTACTTCTAGTTTCCTTCACCGCTCACCGCCTGCCACAACCCTTCGTAACCCGATCGGATACCACATCAGTGTATCTCATTCATCATTAGTGTCCTACGAACGGAAACAGCCATATGTTTACTATCCATGAAAAGATCTCAACAGAAATATTGTCTGTAGCTACATTGAAATGACGATCACATGAGTATTATTCACTGATAATTATTTCATCTTCCAATTATTGGTCATGAGCTATGGTGAATATTTAATGTTCTATTCCATCGAGAAATTTCAAACTACCAGTGTTGAAATCCGGTTCTGTAACCGTGTTCGTAAAGGAATGTGGATGGATTGGTAGATGTGAGAATGTAGAATAGTTTCTCAGAAAAAATTCTCATGGACGAATTGGGAAAAAGGGCTGGTAGCACTCCTTTGATTTCAACTGACGTATTCAATGCATCATGAGTTATTACGATTTATGAGAATAAATATGAGCTAATGAACAGAAACATTGAAGAATAATTAATGTATTATTCTCCAATGTATTGTTCATAGAACATGATTAGTTCAAGAGAGATTGGAATTTTGTATCGTGTTTCAGTATGAAAGCGAGCACTTCGCTCTCATAATTATTATTAAGATAATGTTGTATTTCTTCTTTTTTATGATTGGAAATGGATAAATTCGAGAGTTATCGCGACACTGCATAATTCATTATGCCTTAGATGTTCTCCATTATGTTCAATCGTTGTACGGTTGTGTTTTATTTTTTTAATTTAGTTGTAGACGAGTTGCACAGTTACCGCTGGTCATTGTTTTTACAAATCCGATCGCGAAAAGTTCATTTGCTTGAACGAATTTATGCGTTCAATTTCTATTTCCCATCTGAGAAATGTCAAAGAGTTACACCGTCGAGCCTGTGGATCATCGAAAAAAGAATCTGTCTATACATACGTACTCTATTCGAAGGACATTACTTGGCAGTTCAAGAAATTCAAAGAATTGAAAAAAAAATCTCCTTTTGAATAATAACAGCTGTGATGGAAATTTGAATATGAATGTATGCCTGTTGAAAATTGGCTAGCATGAGTAATTATCAGATTTCTCTGTAGGTACTTATTAAGGTTTATTGTTGAATGACGGTATCTTTCTTTTAATGGATCGTAAGACTTGTATTTTTGACTGTTTCGAATTTTGAGGATCGAAAGAATGATATTATAATTTGCGATACGCTCTTCTATGTAATTTTTTATAATCTATTTATATGTGTTTTTGTAAGCATTTTTTCTTTTCATATTATTAGGTGTTCTGAAATTGAATTGGAAAAACCTGGCAATTAACAATGATGGCAGCGATCCATTAGCGAGGTATAGAGTTCCTACGTCAGTTTCAAATAGTAGGAACTTCATACCGTGCTCTTGGACGTGCCACTAAACATCATGATTGATTATCATTTAGTGCTAAAGTTTTGCCGCAACTAGTTATTCTAAAATTTTGTATGAAATAATATGAAATCTGAGCTGAAGCTAGTGTTTAAGAACGTCTTGAGATAGTATCAAAGTGTTTACATGATGATTGAATGACCCCACCTCCAAAGTCAGGTGAAATTCAATCACAATGACACAATCATCTTCATGAAAAACTTTGTTCAGAAAAATCCTTCAGAACGTTGAGACAGTAATGAGGTACCACGAGCAAATAGATGCGCTCTATGCATGATAAAATTTTCACATATTATAACAAAGGAAAGTCAGATAACCAGAAACGAATATGAATAAATTATGTGTTTTTTTTTAAATTAAAATTCACTTATGTCGTGCATGAGAAATTTACAGAGGAGAAAAGCTGATCTAATGAGAACTTGACTTTGACCTGCACATAATGACCAAGACAATACTCTTGAATGTTCTGGTACACTAATGCGTGAGCACGGACTCAGCTCCCCCAAACCATTGACGTGTGGATTCAACAGTAGAACATCACGCCAATTTCAAACGAAGGCTCAATTTTATGTTAAAACAGCACCAATACAGACTCATGAAGAGCATTTTAGGGTGAAATTTTGTACTTTTCAAGGTAGCTTACAATTTTATAATTCTTTCTCTAATAGGAGAGAATGTAAAGGAGCGAACTGAATAATTTTTATGAAAGGTGGAAACACGAATACCCCCCGGAGCCAATTGAACTGTTCAAAACTTCAAATAAATATAACATGTGGAGCACCATTGAAATGTAATTATTTTTTTAATGAAATTGTATAGAGACATCCGCATTTTGGATGAAGTGAAATTATATTTGAAACGCAAAATCAAAAAATAAAGAAATGAGGGAAGAAATTGATAGAATAACTAATAATTTTATTGAAAATTTCACATTTCCTTCAAAAAAATCATATTGAATTACATAATTTAATTATCTTCAGAAAATTCAATTGCTCAAGCTTTGATCTTTCCTGCCCATGAGATAGAATAATAATACTTGAATGTCACTGTTCACAGCTTGACCGTGCCATTTGAAGGTTTTTGCATCAGCAGTCAGTGTATAATCAAGAAAAGAAATGCATTATATCTTCAGGACATATCTACCGATGGTTCAGTTATGGAGAATGAAATTTCGAGAGTAATGAAGAAGTTAGAGTAATATGATTTTTTATATCATCATAATGGATAAAAATAAATGTTTCTATCTGCTACTATTTGATGATTAGCCATAAAAAAGTAGAGTGTGCAAAAGTGCTCGTAATAATTATCTCATCAATCGATGCTGTAATAATTGATGAATGTGCCTTCTAAATTGTAAATAAAAACTAAATTCCTGAATTTTTCCTGTAACTGCAATATCTAATGTCTGATTATTCGTGGTCATTACTCTCTTTCCACTAGAATGATTGAAAACATTGATTCATCTATAAAACTGTTGAACCTTATGAAGAGAAACAACGAAATAATCGACTTGAATAATCGATATATCGAATGTTGTCATAATTAATCTGGCACACTTATTTTTCTCATTTCTATTGGCTTTTCCATGTAGCTAATAAAAATTGTCACGATCATTGAGTACTCAGTGGAAGAAAATTGGAATAATTTTTTGGAAAACACACACGCTCCAGCGCTCGATTTTCCTCGTATGATATAAACGTATAGAATCTCTTATCCCTGCGAAAAACCGACAAATCATTGATTGATCATCAAGCATCGGCAGCAGCAGCAATAGAATATTTTGCGATTATTATATCAAGTAGCTTTGCATCTTCCCCACGGTATTTTGCTAATAGAGTCAATTAAAATATATGAACATGTTTATTCAATCAATTATACTGTTTCCATTGAAATTCTTCAATTTATAATTTATACATTTTATCCAATGACTCTTGAGCTTCTATATTCTTTGCAAGAACAATAGGAAACGTAAATCAGATAATCTTCTGAGAAATGAAAACTTCGGGCCATTCCATGACCATCCTGAAGAGGGTGACTTGCCTCGCATCAGCAATTAGTCTCACCCCTCGAATTTCCTCAATCCTATGCTTTCGGTTGTAGAACCCGACCTCGCCCATGGCATTTAATTACTTCAGCAACCCCCTTCGGTCGGTTGCTTTAAGGCCAAGGCTGTGGAAGCTATTCAACTCTGTCGTGTATCGTAATGGCCCCAAGACACAGTGACCGAATTTCGCACCCTTCTGTTCGTTTATGAGTAGAACGATCATTCTCACAAAATTATGAAACTTTTCTCAACGTATTTACTTGATCCATTTCGCGGATCATTTCTATGAATGAATAGATAATTCATGTGGCATCAGATTAATCGAGCGGTCTTTCGAATTCTTAAAATTTTTTATGCGTGATAATTCCAAGGATAAATTCGAGGAATAACAATCGAGTAAACATTGCGAATAAATATGTTAACAAATTTTTAATTATAGTAGTGATGATGACATACATGACGCTGCAACTGAGAAAGAGTATACGTTTTGGCGTTTTGTAAAAATTTCTCAAGACTTCTAAAAAACCTGTCGTATATTGTCATAATACCACTCCATGATATTTTTGTTAGGAAAACTGACATGATGGGGGTATGTGCTATCGCATGGTCTCACATGGAGCATTGAAGATTGGGCGAATAGGAATAGACTTCGTGCGATCCACATGCGCTCTAATATTGTGAGCCTTCTCATGTAAGTGGGGTTTGTGAAGAGGGAGTGCATGCCGACCGCCCTCGAACTGCGCAGGAGGTTTTTTTCCGCTTGATCAGCATCGATTCCAAGATGGCAGAAGAAACTTGAATCACCTTTACAGCAGAGTCCATCGTATCGACAGCGTCCACTTTCTACAATTATGTTTTTTTTTTTAATTTCCCATAATCATTTCACCTCTTAATTTTCTGCCATGAATACAGATTTTTCCAATAACACTAGAATTATCTTACTGAAAGCTCTGTATCAATCGGCTTTTCCAATTGGATGGAAACATCTTTGTCACGTTGACGTCGGTTCAAGTTCACGAGAAGCCTGGACAACTCGACAAAATGCAGTTCTTCGTAATTATTATTCATATGTATATAAAGGTATATAGACTGAACAATTCCCTTTACTGTCATATACAAGCAAGTAGACCCCCATGAGATGCGTTATTCACCATTTCTTCCTTCCAGCTCTTGCTAATGTATTAGCAATATGCTTTCGAATGGCTGTTTCGAAATTTCATCTCAATTACTTCTGTATTGTTTTCAGTCAAAAGAATGAATTTGAACTGTATAATAACTGATTTCCCTACAAAGACAAGTACGAGGGCTCTGTTTGTCTTGGAGAGAAAAGTATATATTGCTTCTGAATGGAAGCATTGTAAGAGCGGGATTTTTTGGTTTCGAGATTTCATCGGAATATGACTCAGAATGTTCCAAAATGTCGAGAAATTATATTTCCAAACAATATCTATATGTGGGGGAGATTGGGGCAAAATGGAACCGTGGGGCAATGTGAAATGACGGGGTAGTGTGGAACGGAGGGCAATGTGGAATGCGGAGGCAAAGTGGAATAATGTTATAATATTAAATGTTGTAAAAACTGATAAAATGAAATATCTCGAAAATTTCCCGAATTGTCATTTTCAGATCTATCTTAATAAAATATTGATGATGTACATATCGTCGCCTTAGTAATAAATGGTCGTAAGTGCCGAAGACTCAAAAATGAAAATAAAAAAATCGTATCTCTCAAACACTTGCCAAAATTTATTTTATGACATTCTAGATATTTTTGTTTTCTATAAATCTCAATAATAGAATGACGTAACTACCACTGCAAAAGTAGAAAAAACTCCATCTCCACATTTATGTCTCTTTGGTTTTACTGTTCTTTTAATACGGGGAAGGATTAATAACGCTTTTATGTCTATTTGTTTCCAAGATTGTTTAATATTGCGGAAAGTGACGGAAAATGGACATTAGAATGAAGCGGCCAAAGATAGATTTTTTCTGATGATACCATTAAAAAGCTGAGGAAATTTGCGGTGCAAATTATGTGTCAGAAATGATTTTTTTGTATTTTTTAGAAATCCAATTCTTCGATCAAGGTTTACAGAGGTATCCCATTCCATTTTCGAAAAGAAATCACTTTTTTCAACATATTTCCGGTTCTATTAGTCGTAGCGTAAAAATTTCGAATGGGGGTGAAAGTTGAGATCATCTGTCATCAATTTATGGGGTTTTGGATTCGAAAATAGCGATTTCTAAGGCCTTTATTGTGAAAACCAATGACACTATTGTGAAAATCAATATTTGCCCCATGACTATCTTCGAAATCGATATTTTCGAATTCAAGACTCCATAAATTGATGGCAAACGATCTCGGCTTTCATCTCCATTCGGATTTTTTACACTAAGACCAATAGAACCGGAGATATGTTGAAAAAAGTAAATTTTTTCAAAAATAGAAAGGAAAACCCATTCAAACGTTGACCGAAAAAATTGGATTTCTGAAGAATACGAAAAAATCATTTCTGACACATAATTTCCACCGCAAATATTCTCAGCTTTTCAATGAAATCATAAAAAAATCTATCTCCGGCCATTTCATTCTAATGTCCATTTTCCTTCACTTTACTCAATATTGAAAAATCTTGAAAACAAATGGAAGCGTAAGAGCGTTATTCCTTTTACCTGTATTAAAAAACAGTAAAAGCAAGGAGACGTAAATGTGAAGATAAGGTTTTTTCACATTTACATTGGTAGTTACGTCATTTTGTTATTGGAATTTATAGAAAAACAAATGTCCAGAATGCCATAAAGTAAATTTTGACAGTGGTTTGCAGAGACGTGACTTTTTGATTTTCATTCTCGAGTTTTTGGCAGTTATGATCATTTGTTACTAAGGCGACGCTATTATCAAAGAATTATACTTACAAAATTGTTATACCTCAGAAACTATCCGACCGATCTTGCCGAAATTTTTATGGGAGATTTATTTCATAACATGCCTGATATCTTGCCAAAATTTCAGAACTCCAACACGTTTCGTTTTAGAGTAATGAAGAAGACCGCCGTAGAGACATATATGGCAACATTTTTTCTGGCCACCATAACTTGATGCTTTAGATCATTCCAAGTCGTTCCCAATGACCAACCTGGGGTTTCGGAAAAAAATGACGAGAGCAAAACTTCCATTTGGAAGCAATAATAACAATAACAATTTTAAATCAGGTTTGTAGCCTCGATTTTTTACCTTTTCTCAGAAATATATATCTCTTGTTAGAAACAATTTTAATTCAATATACTTTGGGCATCTAATCAGAATTCAAATTATCACTCCAACTACCGACAGCAGTGGCTGTGTGGTTTGGTTGGTTTCAGAAAGAGAGTTTATTAGCAACAATCAATAAATTACAGATACACTTGTAGAAAAACTGTCTTACAAACTACAAAACGTTGTAGATTTTACTACATATGCTGCGTCTGACAGTTTCAATAGTTCTCGATACTTTTATTATTTTTTTATCAATCCTGAACATTTATAGTTAGAAGTCCTAAAAAAACAGGTTATCAAATATCATGACTTCTTGTCTCCTTGGTAAAGACAGTTTAATGAAAAATTCAAAGAACCTTATTTCAGTTAGTGGCTGTGTGGTTAGAGAGGGGGGGGGGGGGGGTTGCATTCCAGACGTCCTGGGTTCGAATCCCGACGAAGGGAAGCTACAATTTGAAAAGCTCTAATTTCACAGTTTCGCTTGGCCGAGCTTTAGTCTCACAAGAGACGACTGTATTTGAACAGGTTTTCCTAACAAATGAGGTTTTCCCTCGTCAAAAGTATCATGGTTTGATGAAAAATGATTCTTTTTAGTAAATTTTTGGAGAGAGCCGTCATGCCCCACCCTCCCTTACTCCTTATGGAGCGTGTGGTCCACTCAATGATAATACCCATTCTGCCCCTTCCCACTTGCTTCGATTTGTGCACTCGTGAATCGTTTATATCGAATGACAATGAGCGATAAACTCCACTTGGAAGAGAATAATCCGATTTTGTGTGGATATTTTCTCGAGAATATCGTTGCAAATACTAGAGATACGCTCTTGTTGTTGACGTACTTGTTGAAAACAGAGTGAATTTACCGCCAGAAATATCACCAATTATAAAGCGCCAATCTCATGGTGTCTAGCGACACTATAAACGCGGTAAAGACACGAATTCTCCCCCTCTCTCTCTCTCTCTCTCCCCCCCTCTCTCTCTCTCTCTCTCTCTCTCTCTCTCTCTCTCTCTCTCTCTCTCTCTCTCTCTCTCTCTCTCTCTCTCTCTCTCTCTCTCTTGGACCCGCAAGAGTCCAAAAATTAGTTACGACTGAACTCTCAACAAGACAGATTTTCTAGTTTGACCGTACAATCAATTTATGGAGTCCAACATTACGTAGAGTGATCAAGAAATGATAGGCACTTAAAGTGACGAATTAATTGCTATTGTTCGTGATCATATCAACTATTAGACATTGAACTATTAGTTTAATTAATTGAACTCTATTTTTTGTAATTCAAGTATATGAGCATGATTGTGAATTTCAACTATAAAAGCATATTGCGATCTGTAATTTTATATCTATCATCAAGCTGGTTTTTCCCCATTAATAAAGAATGGGTTTTCCCATGTGCCTCTCAACTAATCTCTGAGCACCTTGTTCGACATGCCTTTTCGCCACCCATAAACCAGTCAGGAAAAACAACTAAGTTTCAAACAATACTTTTTGTAGATAACTTCAAGAGTTATAAAAAAGAATCATGGTAAAAGGGCGAATCTCCATTAGTTTTTGAGATATTCTCAAAAAATGATAAGAAAAATTGTTTTGTTGCTGAAAAAGAGAAATAGTTCATCTCAGTTTTAAAAAAAAAGTTTCGATTCAAATTCAAGGAAATAGAGTCATTGAGATGAAGAGAAACATTTTTAAAAATAAGAAAATATATTATCACTCCAATTCCTTTCATCGTGGAAACTCTTGCTGCAGGCTTTGCTTTTCTTTATTTTTTCTGCAAAATACAAGATCAATCATATTAAGATGATGATTCTGAGCTTAATAATAAATATTCCGTCTATGGACTTTGCACCTATAGTTTGCCGTATTTTATCGATAATTAATCCCAAATTCACATTCATTATCTTAATTTCAGAACTGGTAGATTTGCATAAACACCGTAGAAGCAGAATTTTGGATTGCGCATGCGTTTCTATAAGCGTCAATACCAGTTATCGTAGTACTCGCTCCGAAATTCTTCAAATGGCCTCGAATATTTAGTTTTCCATCATTATATCATTTGGAAAATTGTATGGACAGATAATATGCATGGTCTTGATGCAATTGTTATAATGCACTAAAAAATAAATTTCCAGAAAAAAAGCATGGGACATGACGAGTAACTCATACCAATAAAGCTGGAGCAAAACGTTCAAAATTAAATTAATGTCATGCAAGTACAACCAATTAATTTGATAGTCATTAACAGCCTACCCAGTCCAATTCACTCGTACAATGCCCAGTTCGTCTACGAATTTTCGTCCTGAATGTATAATTATTCTTCATCACTATATCATTACTGATTTTTCATTCTTGACGGATTTCTTGGTGTATCATGACAGGAAAAGGCTGCAAGATTGTCAAGTCGCTCATCTTCGATTGAGCACCGTTCGTATTGATTGAAATATCGGGTCAATTACATCTCGGCAATATCTAGATGATATGACGTGTATCTCGGCTAAGTTTAGAGAGTGAGTTCCTATCCTTATTTGGTCTAAAAGAAATATCTCTTCTCCGCATCCTTGGAAGCTTTTTCCTAGCCAGTATGCAAAGTCTTGCTTGGAAATGAGATACAATTCAGTCAAACAAAAGACGAATGATAAACTAAGGTAGTAAAGTTGAATTGGGGTTCACCTTTAACACCATGTTTTTTGGCATTCTATCGAAAGAACTGACTTCATTCTACATGTCTGCAAAATTTTGGATTGATTCCCCGTGTAGTTTGGGCGTAATTAATTAATAATGCAGTATCACACTTATAGTGATATCTCGAGAATGGTTCATTTTATAAAAAAAACTATAGAGACCTTTTTTCTTACAAATTCAATTTCACTATTTCTTTATAACCCAAACTTTCCCTTTTCAGATCAATATTCTCCGAGTTATTGCGTTTGAACGCATAAAATTACCTATTTCTATCGTTTTTCCGGGAACGGTTCAGAGATAGCTTTCTAATCGTTCGCGGAAGAAGATCGAAATAGCGAATTCTTAGAGTTCGAAGGCGATAACTCGAAAAATATTGAGGTGAGAAAGAAAAGTTTGGGATTAGAAAAATAGGAAATTGAATTTGGTATAACCGATATCTCTAATTTTTTTCATAAGATGAACCATTTTTGCGATATCGCTGTAAGTCTAATACTACATTATTAATTTAGTACGCCCAAACTATACGAGGAATCAATCCAAAATTTTGCAGACATGTAGAGGGAAGGCAGCTTCCTCGATAGAATACAAAAAATCATGGTGTCCAACGTGAACCCCAATTCAACCCTACTACCTTAATAGGCTTTGAATCGAAGGATTCTAAAAATATATCCCGTGAGTCCTCTCTGGTGTCTGGACTGAGTAAGACTTCAAGCTTTCAGTATTCCAAAGAATTGTTTGCTGGAATGTTTATCACTCTCATTGAAAAGTGCAGCAATAAATTTTTCTTCCAATATGTGTATGAATTTCATTTCAAAGGGATGATTTCTTTCGAATAGCATTATCTATTGGCCAATATAAGGATATAGATTCTCGGATTCATTTCCATTCTTATGAATTACTGTTGGAATTTTTCATAGGGATATTGGAAAAATTAATAACAACATCAACTATTGTCAAATCGCGACGTTTCGCTGGACAATTCCAGCTTCTTCAGGCTCTGAAACCAAACGTGACATTATTTATTTGTTATTCACTTTAATCTACATTTTTTCCGATTTAAAATAAGGATATAATTCTTCTACTTTTCATTTTTCAATGAGGAGGAAAGCTGTAAACATGGCAGAGCAAGCCATTGGGTAAGTTACTAAGAACACATCAATTTCCATGAAAACTAACATTTTTTGCAGTTCTTGAAATTATTCAAATTGTCGGAGCTCATACAAACTACCTCCAAAACAATCTCTATTTTCATATGTATAGATATATAAAAGACTCGTTTTGATCCCATTTACCAGGTTATGATATAAAGATGCAGATAAATATACATAATCTATATGAGAACAGTGACTTCATCATGAGTCGCAAAAGAGGTAAGAAAAGCGTGTTGGTCTCTTTTCCGAAGCTCTCTATGTTACAGTTTATAACTCACGCATCCACGACTTTTTTAACCCTCTCTCAGACAGCCCTTTTTTCCCCTCTAGTTTCGCGGTGCTAACGACCAGGTCGGTCGATGTAGAAGCATGGTAAAAGCCAACGGTATATAGCGCGGACGAAGCAACTTCTGCCTAACAAGGGGCGCCGTAGTGGATAGGTACCGGGTATGTAAATCTCGTTCTCTCAGCCGCATCCGTCTCGTATCCCCCACGCGGGCGCTCCTCCGAGACGCGTCGCAACGAGGGGTAGATTTTAACCCTTTTACGTGCTCGCAGACTATCGATTTTTCGTTCGCGACGAGTGAAAGAGTGAGAACAAATCTGAGCTTACGTATGAAAAAGAGTGAGAAAATGAAAGAAAAAGCCCAGACAAGAGGGTGGTAGGAAGAGGAGGAGGACGAAGAAGAACGAGTCTCTACCATCGGTGAGCTTTGGCCACTTCACTTATTCGACGGCAGTTCTCTCTTTCTTTCTCCGTGCTCCTCTGATCGACGCTCGCGCCCTCCGTTTTTTTTTCTGCCAGTACTTACCTTTTTATTTTTTTCTTCTTCTCCTGCCATCATGCTGTACTCTTTTGTTCCCGTTCTCTTTGACTTCATACAAGAGCGCGCGACTGGAAACTGAAGGACTAGACGCGTAGCATAAGGATGAGATTCTTTGTGAACCGTACATTGGTGAAAATGTCGCTAAAGTTGAAGTGGTTGCGAATTTCAAGCATAAGTCGATGTCTTCTGATATACTTATCATCAAAATACTACTATTCCATTACGTTAATGACAGACTCATATCGCAACATGTGCGTTTATGTTCATTACTTTGTAATCAGTTGATAACTTTTTCATATAGATTTTCATCCATTTTTTTACCCATTTGCCACTACCACATGTATGTATTTTCTAATGATTATACATATATGAAAAATCGAAAATGCTGACTATGGTGAATATCGAAATAATGAAATATCTGAGAGGGTGGAGCATTCTTTGAACTGCGCAGACGATATGTGAGCAGTTGAACTCCATCCCACATGGATTTCTTCAACGTATGAAGTTCGACAGAAAGTATTCCGTTGGAAGCCCATAGGGAGAATGTTATGAGGGCGGATTCGCTCTCTTGAGACGTGAACGAAGAGAAACAGATTAGTTTTCATCTCACTTTTTTGTGTCATGGTTCTTGCAGCTTGCAAAGATCCCTCCCACTTATAGAAGCAACACTGCAGTAAACTTGATGATAGATGCTTGCATCCGGTGGTCCCAAAACGGATACGTTGAAACCACTACTGATAAAATATGGCTCCTTAAAAATAAAAAATGTACTTGTGAGTTGTTGTTTCTCAATTACAAAACCTCCTTGCAGTGAAGATTAGTAATGCAAGGACGATTACCTTGTACCTTCAAATCTCTTCGCATACTCAATTATCATATCTACCTCTTTCCTGCACGGGTGATACTCTTTTAAGCTATATCCCTTCTTCCACACTATTCAAATAATGAAATTTCAAACAATATAAATTTAAATATGTAAAATATGCATACCATTGATTAAAGACTTGTTGTCTAAAACCAGCTGGCTGCATTCCCTGAGAACAAAGTTGAGGGGGAATTTTTCGTATTTAGCGTTGGGTTCACAATAATTATTTATATGTCTGTAATTTACCGTTTCATGTAAATATAACTACGATGAATCTCTCTATATGTACACATCGGATTTTGAAAAGCCGCACGAACGATTCGACGGACCTGGATTATTGATTTATTGACTAGTGATTCTTCATCACCCTGATTTGCATCTATAGAATTTTAATTTATTATTATTACAATTCTTAGTAAAATGAGTGAAATTCATGAGCTTGGACTGTCTGATCTTGAGTATCGATATTCAAGAACTAATTTTGAATCACCAGAGTGATTATAAGAAATAAAAATTTGTGAATCCCTAAGGGAAAAACTATATCTCAAACATTGATATGACGAGAATACCCGATTTGAAAAATTTCGTCTCAGACTAACTTCGTAACTTCATTGGTTCTTAGTCTGAATTTCAAGTCGGTTTTAGACCTGGGAATGCAACTTTAAGGACACGAATCGATGTTATTTTCATCGAGTTCTCAAAAGCTTCATCGGTATTTAGTCATCATTCTAATCAGATTCATCGGTTTCTGGCCTCAATTTTTTCAATTTTTTGGTAAATACTCACTTTTTTTCACTGCTCAAAATTTAGTCAATAATTTTCCATCTCCTTCTCATTGTTTATGGTGAATTGATATAAGATATTCTTCAATTCATCTAGATGACAATTAGAGAGAATCTTTACTATATCTTTAATGTACTTTCTATAACAGAGCTGAGATCAATTTAATTCGATTGAGAATACACTATTTATATATTCCAATCAATTTGGGTAGTGAATTTGTTGTAGGATAGACGTAATATTAATCGTTAAATTTTTATGATCTTTGTCATTCAGAGTGCGACATTAATGATGTAAAGCGATACCAGGGAAATTTATTTTTTGTAGAAGCCTCAGCTTTTCAATGGAAAGGCGAAAAACAACCTATCTCTAATATTTCGATTGATTTCGAGAGTTTTTCATGATATACACATGAAAAACTCACCTGTATTCATTTTACCCCTCCTTTCTATTTTGCCCTACCTTCCCCTAAACAAGTCATCCCCCATGGCATGCGTTATCCACCGTTTCTTGCTTTTAGTAAGAACCAGGGAAAACAAAAAGACGAAAGTGTTGGAGTGTCTTCGTTGGAGATACGACTTTCTTTCGTTAGTAACCTGTGGCACTTGCGACCATTTGTTATTTATAATTTTTTGATTCATGCAAGGAAAACCCATGAGATTTCGATTGGAGTAATAAAAAAATGATACGACTTTTCGTTATTTGCAATATAAGAAAATTGGAAAAATGAGGCTTACGATTATTTGTTATTAAGTCGACGATATAGTCTTCAAAAAATGTGTGAAAGAATATGAAGCCCACATATATCGATTGAATCTGGGCATTTATAGGATTATAGCTTCTTTTCATGAATTTTCGTAGACTATACAGTAGAAAAACTGATTTTTATGAAATGAGCACTAAGCTTTTCCTCATGATTCCGTTGGAAAGCTGCGGGCATTTTCGATGAAAATCATGTACCAGGATTTTCTTCATGTGTGGAATTCCTTGAAAACAGCAACACTCCCAAGTAGTTTGAGAGTATTTTCCTTGCAGATGAGCAGCCTTACTCACTCTAGGTGTCTTTCAGGAGTTTCCTAGAGAGCAAAAAATGAGAATGTAGAATTTTTCGATAGCTGTGACATTTCCAAGTAATATGAGTATGACCGGAGACTATCTGAATTCAAGTCTCGAATAGCTGCTAGGCAATTAGGCTTTTTTTATGTTTGTAAAAAATGTCATTTTTTTCCATTTTTTTCGAATGAACTCTCATACTTTTTATTTAATTATTGAAAAAAATACACTTCTGTCTTCAAAATTATTGAAATGAAATTTGAGAACAATCATTCAGAAGCACACTACTAATGCATTAGCAGAAACTGAAAGGCAACACTGGTGGATAACGCATCTAATGAGGAACTACTTGTTTAAATTCAATGATTAATTAATTTACGTTAACAGATTAACACAAAAAACAATGTTTCGAGAATCACACGATAATTTCCAGAGGTATCCTTCTTAAAATGGAGATTCTGTTCAAATTTGTAATATCGGACTTTTCTGCTTCCGAAAGGAAGCATTGTAAACGCGATTTCTTTAGATTTCAAGATTTCATCGGAATATGACTCAGACTGTTCCAAAACGCCAAGAGATGACATTTAAAAAAAATATCTGTATGGGTGTGTGTGTGTGTGTGTATATGTGACAGATATCAGTCCATTGCTCCAGAACGGTAATACTTGGTGACCTGAGAAGTCAACAGCACTTTCCCTTCGTATGCAAATTGCTGTAAATGGTATTTGAGTGAAATCGGTTGAGTACGTTTCGAGAGAAATGGAATTTTTGAAAAATCGTTTTTCCGATTTTTTTCTGCGAAAAATTGATTCACAGCCCCCACTCTGAGCGATGAAATCCATCTCATTTGAACTCACAATTTTCACTCGGGGGAAGTTTGGCTGCGATTTTTCGTTTGCAGATAATTCCAATTACAATGTTTTTTATTTTGAATTTTGAATCCACGATAGTTCAAAAAATATTCAAGTTAGAGACTTCCAATTTCGTCAGTTTGTGCATCTAATGAACGAAAAGTTTGGTATTGAAATTAAGCGGAATCGCTCCAGTAGTTTCTGAGATAGTGGTGAAAAACAAAGCTGAGGCTTCAGGTCCTAAGATTGAATTCTGAATAGATCGATACGGTCTGGAACAATATTTGTAGGAATGTATGATGTATGAAAAATGAGTGATAAATGATACGAAGTGAAAGCAGTGTTATAGTTCGTTATTGTTTCTTCAGCCTATGAGTTTGGCAGCCGAGTCTCAGTCGAGCTAGAAATTGAATCGACTGCATTTCGACCATAAACCGACGTTCAAACTACCGGATTTCAACCATAGAACGACGTTTAAACTACCGGATTTCAACCATAAAACGACGTTTAAATTACCGGGTTTCGACCATAAAACGACTACTTAGTCACCATCAATTCACCATCTAAAGTCAGTGCGAGAATGAAACAATCACACTCATTATTGACCGTGAATTGACTCTGCTTCGACTGCAAAAAGAACGTAGATTGACGGTAAAGTAAATAGACCGTGAATTGACCATCTATTCACTGCAACTTCATCGTCACCACGAAACCGCAAGGGTGGGAAGGAGTTGAAAAACTTCTAGAAAGTAACAGTAATTTTTTCATTTTGTTTTTCAGTCAAAACATCTACACGATTCTGTTTTCGTGAGTGAGAGCATCTCCATGGAGAATAATGTAGGTAGATTTTCGATTATATCAGAAGCTAATTTGCATTTTCACTCAATTAATGATATGGAAGATAATGAAAGTCTGTGGATAATAAACAGAATGTTGACATAAGCTATGGAATTTTGGTTGGACGTTCTCATTTTAGATGACAGGACCAAAATGGCTGATTAGATGGATCTGAGGCATTCTCATGCGCAAATTTTTAATTTTGTACTATCTTTCTCATTTAGACAAGAGAATTTCTCCTAAAAATTGAGAGTATATCAAGACAAGTAAAACTATTGATCAATAGTTGGCTTTAGCAATTGGTAACGAGTTTCGAATGGGTAGCGTAAAACATTATGAGAATGGTTAGGATGTGTGCAGACTGGAAGGGAGGTATCGAAGATTGCAAAAACGTAGAGAAGGTACGTCTGCAATATAAGGAGGGTGTGTGAGGGAGTGCTACAGCAACCTAGCGGCTTCATGGGTAGTGGGGAAAAATAAAATAAATTGCTCAACATATCCAATAAGATGGCAGAACCGTTGCCTGGGTAACGCTGACTCACTACTCACTTCTTCTACATTCTGTATCCTGAAAATCGAGCGGCTCTCATCTGTCCTCAAGATATATATCACTATTTCGTTCTTTGTTCTTATCTATGAATAACGCGAATGTACTGCACTTCGTACAAGAAATTGATAATGAAATAATTGCCAATGCCATGTCTAAAACTATGAGGATTTGCATATCCTCACGATATAATCAGAAACGTAACTCCGTAGATGTAGAGTATATATTATGGCTATATTTTTGTAGTTCTTATGGTGCATAATATAAAAATAATCGTGATATATGCGCTACAGGGTATTTGATGGAAAGTGGATTTCCTTCTATTAAGTGGCAGGAGAAGGCTAAAGGAGTATACAAAAAATAGAAAAAAATCATATTTATTTGAAGAAATTCACATTACTAACCCGTCAAGTACGGTGCTTCGGACGCGCAGATCTTCCCAGTGGCCGGGCGCCTAGCATGACATTTTTGCTAAATTTGTCGGACCTAAACAGCTTTCGTTTATAATAATTGATACTCACAGAACTATTAGTCTCCCAGAATATCTATTCATATCTTGTTTAATGAAATCGAATAATGAAGACTACAAGCCCAAATTTATCCTTGGGTGCTACAGCGTTGCAAAGTTCGATATTATCACCTTAGTAACAAATGGTTGAGTGCCAAAAACTCAAAAGCGAAAATCAAAAAGTCGTATCTCCCGAACCACTGCCACAATTTATTTTATGACATTCAGGACATTTGTTTTTTTTTCCTATAAATTCCAATAACCAAACGAAACTACCCATGTAAAGGTGAAAGAAACCTTATCTCCACATTTCCGACCGTTTGTTGTTTAGAATTTTCTTCTTTGATTCGTGCAAGGAAAACCCATGAGATATCGATTGGAGTAAAAAAATATGACTTTGTGTTACTTGTGATATCAAAAAATTGGAAAAATGGCGCTTACGACCATTCGTTACTAAGGCGACGATATCTATTGACGAAACCCCTTTTTTATTTTTATCAACTGGAATTTTTTTCTGATGCTGTCTGCTAGATGAATATCCCAGCTATTCAAGAGACAAGAAAAGGAAATTTTTCCAAAAAAATTATCTTCATAAACGAGACGTTTGAACATTTGTCATTGAAGGTGAAAAGTCATAGTTTAGTTTTTATAAAGGAATAACAAAGATAAAAACTATTAAAAATACAAAATGGAGTTTAAATTGAAGCTGGTACTTTCTACTTTCCATATATTTTTCTAAAATTCAAAAATGTTACTTAGTTTCAAAGGTATAAGAGTTAAAGTGATGCATGGCAAGGTCCATATACGTATATGAAGCCCGACCAATAGGACAGACTTTCCGATCCATATACGTATATGGACCCCGTACACGGAGAGAAATTCTAACGGAAATATAATGAAAGATCTGAGTAAAAAGTACCGAACCATTCCGGAATCGTGGGACATTTCGTGATGTGTACAAAATATTGAGAAAATTCCATGGCAATTTTTCACAGGAGTACATCAATAAATCACATCTGAACATCAAAAATGGCGCTGCTAGCGCGTCAAAAATTACTGAACCATGTTCGTTAATTTTTGACGCGCTAACAGCGCTATTTTTGATGTTCAGATGTGACTTTTTGATGTGCTCCTGTGAAAAATTGCCATGGAATTTTTTCAATATTTTGTACACATCACGAAATGTCCCACGATTCCGGAGAGTTCGGTAATTTTTTGCGAGACCTTTCGGGACTTTTTACTGATAATTTCTTTCCGTATACTTGAAGAGTCAAAGAAATAAAAATTCAAACCATTAAAGAGGTCATAGTTCAGAGAGGAGCATCAGATGGAGGAAATTTTCGTTGGGAAATAGGGATCAGAATTTTATTTTATAGAATGTTTTGGATAGTTTGCCTTTTTCAGCGGAAACTTGGATTCTCACTCTTCTTTCGATCTCTTCACAAGTTCACCAGTGTCTTTCTTTTTGGGTGGAGTGATAGAAGCAGTAGACGTATAAGGAATTTGTAAGAATAGTGAGAATTAAAGTTTTAATTTAACTGATCGTTAAAGTATATTGTTAAATGTGGTATCTTCCTTTTTTAATTCATTTGTTATTATTTTTTAATAATATTGAATGATTGCTCGTATGGAATTCGCTCATTTAATTGAATGGATACAACGCAATTCACAAGGAATGTGAAATTGATTCATTCAACTCTCTTGTAAATTGTAATTATGCGATACAAAGTATAACATTTCTACATAACAGCCTCTCGAGTAAAAGGTGATGACTGTTAGTGTATGTTCATTCATGCATTAAGATATATTGGGATCATTCGCGAACTTTCCATACAGCTTGGAAATTATTTACTAAAAAAAAACATAAAACTAGTTTGAGACAATCCTCGAAAATTCAATTAGGGTGAGTGGTCCAGTGGTCGAACGGATAAGACTCGACAGACACCAGTGATCGAACACAAGAAACTCCATAATAACTGATATATTTAATAATTTCATAGGCTTTAATTTAAGTTGTTGAACTTCATATTGTGTTTCGAAGATAAGAAAAATGATATTTCACTGAATTACCAATTTTTCCAGAATAAATACGTTGAATAGTTCGATCACTGGACGAGTTCGAACACTGGTCAATTCACCCTATATTCAATTAAAGTTGAACTTAGCGAAGATTGTATCAATTCTAATGTCATTATGCCATGGAATCCAATGAGGAATCGTACTATCTATTCAATAAGGCAGAGGGGACGAGTGGCACCTACTTCCTGTGAATTCTTTGGATTTTATTTTCTACATTCATTATTTTACAGGATATTATTTTATATTGTTAATTCTTCTGAAAGAACGAATGCGCGCTCGAAAATCATGGAATAATAGTAATGAAAAAAAAACAGTGGGAAGAATTCTATGACATATAACGAAGCAGTTAGCTCATGCAGATGCATGCTGCATACTTTATTGAATGAATAGCCAAACCTTTTCTTCCATTCAAAAGCAGAAACAAAGGACGTACGAAAAAACAGAAGAAAGGTGATGAAAAAAAAGTAGCAAAAAATTAGTGAGGGGAGCAGTCTACACGGTTCCTATTACGTTATGTGAAATAATAACGTTCATTTGAAAAGAATATATAATGAGGTCCTTATACAAGGCTCGTGAGATATCGTTGGAAGCCATTCAAAAATTCACGAAACATCCTAAAAAAATGTATAATCGAGTAGTACTATATAGACGTCGGAAAGTATTAATTTGCACTTCATTATTTCATATAGTTTCCATCTTACCGGAAGTAGAATATTTTTATGGTACTAAAAATGTCAATTGTGGAAAGTATTATGTTATTAATTGGAATTCTAGAATCATATACCACCGCCTGACTCATCAAATTTGCCATGGCAAGTTTATTGTATTGAGTTTGAGATTTCTTTCCATAGTTTTGTGTTCCTTTCATCATTCTTCTCATGATAATACATCAGTAGCGAAAACATTTAAAGAATAAAAAAAAAATTCCAAATTTTTCGCGATTTTTCAAATGGCCGTATCTTTCTCAAAAATGATCGTATCCCTAGCGGTATTGGTAACACCGTGGAAAGACGGTGTAAACACAGTTTTTTACGGTGTAAACACACTTTCAGTGTTTACACCATATAACGACGGTGTAACAACGGTGTATTCATAGTGTTTTTTGTGCAGTTTTAACACTCAATTTACATAGTGTATATGCGGTGTTTTGACGGTGTTTTTAAGGTGGTTCCACCGTGTTTTAACAGTGTTTTGCAAAGTTCCTGAAACTCAGAAAACTAGAATTTTTAGAATTTTTTCATTTTCTCCCGTTTCCAAATTTGTAAATGATATCGAAAATTTTAAATTCGGATAATTAATGGTAGATGTATATTTTGTTATTAGTGTTCCACTTGACTTAAAGGTCCAAAATTCATGAAATATTCAAGATTCAACTTTTTTTCAATATTTAATTCAATAATTTGTGATAATTGAGCCACTTCTGGACAAAGTCCATTGAATTTGATCTGTTTAAGGAAAATAAACGGCAAGAGAGATATCACGAACAAAATTTATGGCATATCAAATTATATTCTGATGGCGCAGGTGGTAGGGTCACAGTCTGGTAATCTAAAAATAGCAGATTCGATCCCGAGTGGATGTAATTTTTTTTTCTATTATTCATACAAATTTGTCATCAATGAGGAATTTGGGAATCGAAAAAGATTATTTTTATGAAAATTTTTTGCTAGTGGGCATAATAATAATGAAAAAAATTTGTTGCGTAACGATCAAAACACCGTGAAACCACGGTGGAACCACCGTAGAAACACCGCGGAAACACCGTATACACACTGTGTAAATTGAGTGTCAAAACTGCACGAAAAACACCGTGTTCTCACTGTATTTACATTGTACTCACACCGTGTTTATACCGGGTTTCTACCGTGTCACCAATACCGCTAGGGATCGGAGTAAAATCAAAAAAATTTGAAGCTTGAAGTCTCTAGTTTCGAGATCTTGGGCCGAATTTGTTTTTCAAGTGAAGTGCATTGTGCTATTCTAACAAGTACAGTGAAAAATTTGTTTTCATAATTTGTTGATTTTTTTTCCGTCTACGGACTTGTGAAAATTTTTTTCAGCTCAGCCACCATATGGACCGGATAGCTTGTTCATTCAGCTTCAATTTGCTTTTTTATTACCTTGATTCGACCTTTTTTGCTGAGATATTGGACTTTGAATGAAAAAAAACGTTTTGTCTTTGATCATCAATATCTCAGCATCCAATGATCACACAAACAATTAATAGTGGGTTTTGAAAACCTGAATAAGTTCTCTACAAGAACGAGTTATTTTTCGTTCGGAAATTGTATTTCACATCCTCTACATAAATTTAAAAAAACAAGAAAAAAGAGGCCTTCGGTGCATTTTTGAAACATCAAATTTTTTATCAGAAATATTGAGAGAATCACCCATGTTAAGTGTGTCTTTTACAGTTCAATGCCCAGCAGTTTTTTGCATCCGAATGGAACGCGATTTTTTTGGATTTCGAGATTTCATCGGAATATGACAGCTCCGTGAAGTTGGCACAATGAAGTGTTTTTTTGAAGATTTTTTTAGCTCTGAATCACGTGCTATCTATGTGCTAATTATTAGTGGAATTCCTAAATTATTTGCTGTTTTGCTTCACCGAATTTGAAGGGATTGAAGTTATAGAAGAATGAATTTGTGTCAATTAACTGACAAGAATTAGAAATTGGTGCCAAACATGATGGAAACATTATCTGCTCGATGAGAAGAGGTCATGCCATATTCTTCCAGAATCTACAGTGTACACGAGAATTATCTATGTAGGCTTATACAGAATGAGAGTCATTAAAAGCTCCATTTTTCCCTTTTTCCCGACTGCAGCCGTTCAATGAGCTCGCAATTCACAGAAACATTATGTGCTCCATGAAAAAAAATTATTCCAGATTTTTTTTAAATTTTTGGTACGAAAATGAACTTTTTTTAAAGGAAAAAGTCATGAAAAGCTATATTCATTAAATCAATTGTTGACAATAGTTCACAAATGGAGCTTCAAATCAATGGACATATTATATGCTCAATGGAAAACGATTATTGCATATATTTTCAGAATTTTTGATGCACGAATAAATTATTTGTGGAGGGAAAAGTTGAAAAAAGTTGAATTTTCGTTCTTTTAGTGATGAAATTCAACAAATGTTCTCAAAAATGATGAAAAATTATATGCTTGATGGAGGGAGATCATATCATATTTTTTCAGAATTTACAGTGTACAAGGAAATTATTTGTGTAGGCTTGCGCGAGTATGAAGTGATGAAAAGCTCCACTTTTCACATTTTCTCGAGAGCGGCCATTGAATGAGCTTGCAACTTACAAAAACATTATTTGCTTTATGAGAAAAAATGACTTCATATTTCCTGGAGGGGATCTGTAGAATAGGGACCAAGGAAGGTGAATCATAGGACTTTGGCTCTAAAAATCGAAAGTGACAACTCAGACCGCTCCCTGTACTTGAATATTGAATCAATTACCGGGGAAACTGGGGGTGCTGAAGGGATTATCGTGTTGCTAATTAACCATTTAATAATAATTAATAATCCACTTCGATCATATAACATTCAAACAACTTAATTTATTAATAAACCTTATAACTAAATAACAAACTGAGTAATATCATAAGATAGACGAGTTTTGTTCAGCGCGCGATATTGACAGCGGTCTGTCTCCTTTGACGATTCTCTCGCGAGTGCCTTCTCTCTCTTCTCATTATTCATATTTCGCTTCGAAATCTTTCCAGAAGTTTCTGGCAAAGTCGTTGAACGATTAGGCAATTGGAGCGACGCTGGATTTTGATGAATTTGTGTGCCAATCCCCGGCACCGCTGGAGTGCCCCTTTTGTTTTGCACTTCCCAAACCATTTCTATATGAAAGTCACTGTAAAATGTCTTTGTTCTCGAGGGGATCTGTAGAATAGGGTCCAAAGAAGGTTAATGATCGGCCAGGCTCCACCATGCTCCAGCAGGCTCAGGTCAAGCCATGTCTATATCAAAATTGATGTGAAATGTCTATTTTCTCGAGGAGATCTGTGGAATAGGGTCCAAGGAAGGTGAATCATAGGACTTCGGCTCTAAAAATCGAAAGTGACAACTCAGACCGCTCCCTGTACTTGAATATTGAATTAATTACCGGGGAAACTGGGGGTGCCCCTTTTGTTTTGCACTTCCCAAGCCATGCCTATATCGAAATCGATGTGTAATGTCTATTTTCTCGAGGAGATCTGTAGAATAGGGTCCGGGGGAGGTAGATCATAGGACTTTGGCTTCAAAAATCGAAAGTGACAACTCAGACTGCTCCCTGTACTTGAATATTGAATTAATTACCGGGGAAACTGGGGGTGCCCCTTTTCCTGCACGTGATACCTAGGTACATAGGTATCAAACCTATACATGAAGCCTAGCCACCTAGGAATCGAACGTAGGCTTGATACCTAGCCGCCTAGGTATGGAGCGTAGGCGTGATACCTAGCCCCGTAGGTATCGAACTTATAAGTTAAGTGGACTGTCCGCCTAGGTATCAAACCTAGACGTGATAGCTAGGTACCTAGGTATCCAACCTAGAGGTGATACCTAGGCGTTTAGGTATCATACCTAGACGCAATACCTATGCGTCTAGGTGTCATACCTAGACGCCTAGGTATTGAGCCGAGCTCCCCCTTAGGGAGGACCCACATCGGTGAAAATTTTTTTTGGACAATTTTTTTTTTTATGACTGATTTAGAATCTCCTGGTCATGATTCGCGAAGATTCATCAACAGAATTTCTCTACCCGCATTCTTTCTCAGAAACTGTCGGAATGGATTTTTTTTGGTAAATGTCCACGAATCATGACAACTAGATTCCAAATCCGTCATAAAAAAAATTTTGTACAAAATTTTTTTTTTTTTTACAAATTTTTTTTTATGACTGTTTTGGAATCTCCCAATCATGATTCGCGAAGATTCATCAACAAAATTCCTCTACCAGCATTCTTTCTCAGAAACTGTCGGAATGGATTTTTTTTGGTAAATGTCCACGAATCATGACCACTAGATTCCAAATCCATCATAAAAAAAAATTTGTACAAAAAAATTTTTTTTTGGACAAATTTTTTTTTATGACTGATTTGGAATCTCGTGGTCGGGATTCGCGAAGATTCATCAACAAAATTCCTCTACCGAGATTTTTTCTTAGAATCTGTCGAAATCGATTTTTCTTGGTAAATGTTCACGAATCATGACCACGAGATTCCAAATCCGTCATAAAAAAAATTTTGTACAAAAAAATTTTTTTTGTACAAATTTTTTTTTATGACTGATTTGGAATCTCGTGGTCATGATTCGCGAAGATCTATTGATAAAATCTTTCTACCGGCATTTTTTCCTAGAATTGGTCGGAATGGAATTTCCTTGATGAATGTCCACAAATCATGTCCACTGCATTCCAAATCCATCATAAAAAAAATTTTGTCCCAAAAAATTTTCCGGGACAGAATTTTTTTTTATGACTGATTTGGGATCTCGTGGTCATGATTCGCGAAGATCCATCAAGAAAATCCTCCAACCGGGATTTTTCCTTAGAATTGGTCGGAAGGGAATTTTCTTTATGAATGTCCATGAATCATGACCACAAGATTCCAAATCCGCCATAAAAAAAATCATGTACAAAAAAATTTTTTTTGGATAAATTTTTTTTTACACCTGATTTGGAATTAACAGCCTCCTACAACCTTCGACAGCCTTTGGCAACCCTCTATTGCCTTCTAAAGCCTATCATAGCCCTATATAGCTCTCTAAAGCCCATCATAACCCTTTATAGCCTTCTATACTCATCTATAGCCCTCTATAGTAGTCTATAGCCCTCTATAGTAATCTATAGCTCTCTATAGCCCTCTGTAGACATCTGTAGCCCTCTGTAGACATCTATAGCCCTCTGTAGACATCGATAACCATCTATAGTCCTCTATAGCCCTCTATAGCCCTCTATAGTCTCCTACAACCTTCTATAGCCTCCTATAACTCTCCATAGCCCTCTATAGCCCACTGGAGCACCCTATAGCCCTCGATAGCACTCTCTAGGTCTCTATAGTCCTCTAGAGCCCTCTGTGATCCTCTAGAGCTCTCTATAGTTCTCTAGAGCCCTCTGTAGTCTCCTAGAGCCCTCTGTAGTCCTTTAGAGACCTCTGTAGTCCTTTAGAGACCTCTGCAGTCTTCTACAGCTATCTCTAGCCTTCCACAGTTTTCTATAGGCCTCTACAGTCCTGTGTAGTCCTCTACAGACTTCTACAGACATTTAAAAATGCTCTACAAGCCTCTAGAAGCTCCTAGAAGTATGTAGAAGCCTCTAAAAGGCTATGAGATGTACACGAATCATGCTGTATAGATTTCGAATCAACAATGGAAAAAAGTTGTTCTATGTGAAATGAACTTTTATCATTCACGCTACGATGGACGGAACCAGAGATATGGATGAAGATGTGAATTTTGCCCTGAAATTCCTTGAAATTTTGATAAAAAAAGTTGGATTTCTAAAAAATACAAGAAAATTTTTTCTGACACATCTTTTCCAGCGAAAATTCCCTCAGCTCTTCGATGAAATGACGAGGAAGAGCCTATCTTCAAAATTTCTATTGATGAACAACTGCCTAGGATATTTTAGAAGAGGGACCTCATATTCTTCTAATTGGAGGAACGCGAGCTACGTATTTTGATTTTTTCATGCGAAGTCAATTGATTTCCCTTTTTAGAGTCGTGGAGGTCCTCAAAATGAAGAGGAAATTACTATTTTCAATAATTCTTCATGAAACAGCCTGGTCAGAAGTGAAATTGAACCACTGCCCATGATAGTTTGGAAGGGAGAACCTTATATCCTTGTAGTTGGGGCAACGTGAGCTCCGCATTTCGAATTTCCCATGCAGAATCGATGGACTTTCCTTCTCTAGGTCCTGAAAGTCCTTGAAGTAGAAGAAAATTACTATTTCTAATGATTTTCCAGAAATTATCTTGGTAAGAAGTGAAATTGAACCACCAGCCACGATATTCTGGAAGAGAGGACCTCATATTATTCTGATTGGGGCAACGCGAGCTGCAGATTTCAATTTTTTCATGCAAAATCATGTCTGTTTTAGTTTTTCTTCCTCAAAATCACTCAATATGCCTTCTAGAAAATCCGAACTTGCATGACTGAAGTAGAAATCACGATCCGGGATGATTTTTCATGAGATTTCTAATGGGTAGTGAGCCTGCATCCCTGTAGGTAACGTTTCTCAGCTATGGGGTTGTATTATATCGAACATGGAGCATTCCCTTTCTCTGTTTTCGTTTTTCTTCTTCCACATCACTCAATATGCCTTCTAGGGAGTCCAAACTTGCATGCCCGGAGTGGAGATAACGTCCAGGATGATTTTCCATGAAATTTCTAATGGGTAGTGGGCCTGGATCACTGTAGGTGACATTTTTCAGCCATAGGACCTTGTTATATCGAATATGGAGCATTCCCTCTCTCTATTTTTGTTTTTCTGCCTCAAAATCACTCAATATGCTTTCTGGGGAGTCCGAACTTGCATGCTTGAAGTGGAAATCACGATCCATAATGTTTTTTCATGAAATTTTTAATGGCTAATGGGCCTGTATCACTGTAGGTGACATTTTTCAGCCGTAGGACCTTATTATATCGAATATGGAGCATTCCTTCTCTCTGTTTTTGTTTTTCTCCCTCAAAATCACTCAATATGCTTTCTAGGAAATCCGAACTTGCATGCCTAAAGTGGAAATCACGATCCATAATGATTTTATATGGAATTTCTAATGGGTAGTGGGCCTGGATCACCGTTACAAGGCCTGTATAGTTTTCTAGAGTCTACTGTACTCGTGTAAAAGGGCTTTCTAGTCCTGTAGAGTCTACTGTACTCGTGTAAAAGGCCTGTATAGTCCTCTAGAGTCTACTGTACTCGTGTAAAAGGCCTTTCTAGTCCTCTAGAGTGTACTGTACTCGTGTAAAAGGCCTTTCTAGTCCTCTAGAGTCTACTCTACTCACCGGAGGAAAGTAATAGATGTAACGCTTCCCCTCCACCCACCGCACTCGCTACGCTCGTGCGGCAAATGTGAAGGGGAAGTTTCGACTATATATTTTTCTGAACCCTATAGGGGTGAGCATTTTGAACCCAATTTGGATTTTTCGAAAAAATTTCTCAAAATCAACAAAAATTAGTGTCTATATAGAGCCAGATAGCTGGCTCTATATAGGATTTTTCGAAAAACAGAAAATTCTCAAAATCAACAAAAATTAGTGTCTATATAGAGCCAGATAGCTGGCTCTATATAGGATTTTTCGAAAAACAGAAAATTCTCAAAATCAACAAAAATTAGTGTCTATATAGAGCCAGATAGCTGGCTCTATATAGGATTTTTCGAAAAACAGAAAATTCTCAAAATCAACAAAAATTAGTGTCTATATAGAGCCAGATAGCTGGCTCTATATAGGATTTTTCGAAAAACAGAAAATTCTCAAAATCAACAAAAATTAGTGTCTATATAGAGCCAGATAGCTGGCTCTATATAGGATTTTTCGAAAAACAGAAAATTCTCAAAATCAACAAAAATTAGTGTCTATATAGAGCCAGATAGCTGGCTCTATATAGGATTTTTCGAAAAACAGAAAATTCTCAAAATCAACAAAAATTAGTGTCTATATAGAGCCAGATAGCTGGCTCTATATAGGATTTTTCGAAAAACAGAAAATTCTCAAAATCAACAAAAATTAGTGTCTATATAGAGCCAGATAGCTGGCTCTATATAGGATTTTTCGAAAAACAGAAAATTCTCAAAATCAACAAAAATTAGTGTCTATATAGAGCCAGATAGCTGGCTCTATATAGGATTTTTCGAAAAACAGAAAATTCTCAAAATCAACAAAAATTAGTGTCTATATAGAGCCAGATAGCTGGCTCTATATAGGATTTTTCGAAAAACAGAAAATTCTCAAAATCAACAAAAATTAGTGTCTATATAGAGCCAGATAGCTGGCTCTATATAGGATTTCTCGAAAAACAGAAAATTCTCAAAATCAACCGTATAGGACTACAGTATTCCGCGTGATTTACATGGCCCGTCGCGCTTCGCGCTCCGGTCCATGGCGGAGCGCTACGCGCTCCGTGTACCCCGGGGGACAGCGTCGCGCTTCGCGCTCCGCTGCCCCCCCCCCCATTAAGCGGGCGGAGATCGACAAAATTTTGAAAGACATTTTGAAAGACAATTTGCATGACAGACATTTTGAAAGACCATTTGCATGACAGACATTTTGACAGACACTTTGCATGACAGACATTTTGACAGACACTTTGCATGACAGACATTTTGAAAGACAATTTGCATGACAGACATTTTGAAAGACAATTGCATGACAGACATTTTAAAAGACAATTTGCATGACAGACATTTTGAAAGACACTTTTCATGACAGACATTTTGAAAGACACTTTGCATGACAGACATTTTGAAAGACACTTTGCATGACAGACATTTTGAAAGACAATTTGCATGACAGACATTTTGAAAGACACTTTGCATGACAGACATTTTGAAAGACAATTTGCATGACAGACATTTTGAAAGACAATTTGCATGACAGACATTTTGAAAGACAATTTGCGTGACAGACATTCATGAAATTACTGCAGTTTTTCGCCATTATCTCGGCAAATAGGCGAGATAGAGCGAAATAGACCTTAATATGGGATTACCATAGAGCTTCTGCAGATTTTCGCAATTATCTCGGCAAATAAGCGAGATAGAGCGAAATAGACTTCAATATGGGATCACCATAGAGCTTGAGCAGATTTTCGCCATTATCTTGGCAAATAAGCGAGATGGAGCGAAATAAACCTAAATATGGGATCAGCAGGGAGTTTCTGCAGTTTTTCGTCATTATCTCGACAAATAAGCGAGATAGAGCGAAATAGACCTTGATATAGGATCACCATAGGATTTCTGCAGTTTTTCGCGATTTTCTCGGTAAATAAGCGAGATAGAACGAAATAGACCTAAATATGGGATCAGCAGGGAGTTTCTGCAGTTTTTCGTCATTATCTCGACAAATAAGCAGGATAGAGCGAAATAGACCTCAATATGGGATCACCATAGAGCTTCAGCAGATTTTCGCCATTATCTTGGCAAATAAGCGAGATAGAGCGAAATGGACCGAAATATGGGATCAGCAGGGAGTTCTGGCAGTTTTGCGCGGTTATCTCGGTCTATAAGCGAGATAGAGTGAAATAGACCTAAATATGGGATTAGCAGGGAGTTTCTGCAGTTTTTCGCAATTATCTCGGTACATAAGCGAGATAGAGCGAAATAGACCTTAATATGGGATTACCATAGAATTTCTGCAGATTTTCGTGATTCTCTCGGTAAATAAGCGAGATAGAGCGAAATAGACCTAAATATGGGATCAGCAGGGAGTTTCTGCAGTTTTTCGTCATTATCTCGACAAATAAGCGGGATAGAGCGAAATAGACCTTAATATGGGATTACCATAGAATTTCTGCAGATTTTCGTCATTATCTCGGCAAATAAGCGAGATAGAGCGAAATAGACCTAAATATGGGATCAGCAGGGAGTTTTGGCAGTTTTTCGCGATTATCTCGGTCAATAAGCGAGATAGAGTGAAATAGACCTAAATATGGGATCAGCAGGGAGTTTCTGCAGATTTTCGTCATTATGTCGGCAAATAAGCGAGATAGAGCGAAATAAACGTAAATATGGGATGCTCATAGAATTTCTGCAGTTTTTCGCGATTTTCTCGGTAAATAAGCGAGATAGAGCGAAATAGACCTAAATATGGGATCAGCAGGGAGTTTCTGCCGTTTTTCGCAATTATCTCGATACATGAGCGAGATAGAGCGAAATAGACCTTAATATGTGATTACCATAGAATTTCTGCAGATTTTCGTGATTTTCTCGGTAAATAAGCGAGATAGAGCGAAATAGACCTAAATATGGGATCAGCAGGGAGTTTCTGCAGTTTTTCGTCATTATCTCGACAAATAAGCGGGATAGAGCGAAATAGACCTCAATATGGGATCACCATAGAGCTTCAGCAGATTTTCGCCATTATCTTGGGAAATAAGCGAGATAGAGCGAAATAGACCTAAATACGGGATCAGCAGGAAGTTTTGGCAGTTTTTCGCGATTATCTCGGTCAATCAGCGAGATAGAGTGAAATAGACCTAAATATGGGATCAGCAGGGAGTTTCTGCAGATTTTCGTCATTATGTCGGCAAATAAGCGAGATAGAGCGAAATAGACCTTAATATGTGATTACCATAGAATTTCTGCAGTTTTTCGCGATTTTCTCGGTAAATAAGCGAGATAGAGCGAAATAGACTTAAATATGGGATCAGCAGGGAGTTTCTGCAGTTTTTCGCAATTATCTCGGTACATAAGCGAGATAGAGCGAAATAGACCTTAATATGGGATTACCATAGAATTTCTGCAGATTTTCGTGATTTTCTCGGTAAATAAGCGAGATAGAGCGAAATAGACCTAAATATGGGATCAGCAGGGAGTTTCTGCCGTTTTTCGCAATTATCTCGATACATGAGCGAGATAGAGCGAAATAGACCTTAATATGTGATTACCATAGAATTTCTGCAGATTTTCGTGATTTTCTCGGTAAATAAGCGAGATAGAGCGAAATAGACCTAAATATGGGATCAGCAGGGAGTTTCTGCAGTTTTTCGTCATTATCTCGACAAATAAGCGGGATAGAGCGAAATAGACCTCAATATGGGATCACCATAGAGCTTCAGCAGATTTTCGCCATTATCTTGGGAAATAAGCGAGATAGAGCGAAATAGACCTAAATATGGGATCAGCAGGGAGTTTTGGCAGTTTTTCGCGATTATCTCGGTCTATAAGCGAGATAGAGTGAAATAGACCTAAATATGGGATCAGCAGGGAATTTCTGCAGTTTTTCGCAATTATCTCGGTACATAAGCGAGATAGAGCGAAATAGACCTTAATATGTGATTACCATAGAATTTCTGCAGATTTTCGTCATTATCTCGGCAAATAAGCGAGATAGAGCGAAATAGACCTCAATATGGGATCACCATAGAGCTTCTGCAGATTTTCGCCATTATCTTGGCAAATAAGCGAGATAGAGCGAAATAGACCTAAATATGGGATTAGCAGGGAGTTTCTGCAGTTTTTCGCAATTATCTCGGTACATAAGAGAGATAGAGCGAAATAGACCTTAATATGGGATTACCATAGAATTTCTGCAGATTTTCGTGATTTTCTCGGTAAATAAGCGAGATAGAGCGAAATAGACCTAAATATGGGATCACCATAGAGTTTCAGCAGATTTTCGCCATTATCTTGGCAAATAAGCGAGATAGAGCGAAATAGACCTAAATATGGGATTACCATAGAATTTCTGCAGATTTTCGTGATTCTCTCGGTAAATAAGCGAGATAGAGCGAAATAGACCTAAATATTGGATCAGCAGGGAGTTTCTGCAGTTTTTCGTCATTATCTCGACAAATAAGCGGGATAGAGCGAAATAGACCTTAATATGGGATTACCATAGAATTACTGCAGATTTTCGTCATTATCTCGGCAAATAAGCGAGATAGAGCGAAATAGACCTAAATATGGGATCAGCAGGGAGTTTTGGCAGTTTTTCGCGATTATCTCGGTCAATAAGCGAGATAGAGTGAAATAGACCTAAATATGGGATCAGCAGGGAGTTTCTGCAGATTTTCGTCATTATGTCGGCAAATAAGCGAGATAGAGCGAAATAAACGTAAATATGGGATGCTCACAGAATTTCTGCAGTTTTTCGCGATTTTCTCGGTAAATAAGCGAGATAGAGCGAAATAGACCTAAATATGGGATCAGCAGGGAGTTTCTGCCGTTTTTCGCAATTATCTCGATACATGAGCGAGATAGAGCGAAATAGACCTTAATATGTGATTACCATAGAATTTCTGCAGATTTTCGTGATTTTCTCGGTAAATAAGCGAGATAGAGCGAAATAGACCTAAATATGGGATCAGCAGGGAGTTTCTGCAGTTTTTCGTCATTATCTCGGTCTATAAGCGAGATAGAGTGAAATAGACCTAAATATGGGATCAGCAGGGAATTTCTGCAGTTTTTCGCAATTATCTCGGTACATAAGCGAGATAGAGCGAAATAGACCTTAATATGGAATTACCATAGAATTTCTGCAGATTTTCGTCATTATCTCGGCAAATAAGCGAGATAGAGCGAAATAGACCTAAATATGGGATCAGCAGGAAGTTTTGGCAGTTTTTCGCGATTATCTCGGTCAATCAGCGAGATAGAGTGAAATAGACCTAAATATGGGATCAGCAGGGAGTTTCTGCAGATTTTCGTCATTATGTCGGCAAATAAGCGAGATAGAGCGAAATAAACGTAAATATGGGATGCTCATAGAATTTCTGCAGTTTTTCGCGATTTTCTCGGCAAATAAGCGAGATAGAGCGAAATAGACCTCAATATGGGATCACCATAGAGCTTCTGCAGATTTTCGCCATTATCTTGGCAAATAAGCGAGATAGAGCGAAATAGACCTAAATATGGGATGAGCAGGGAGTTTCTGCAGTTTTTCGCAATTATCTCGGTACATAAGCGAGATAGAGCGAAATAGACCTTAATATGGGATTACCATAGAATTTCTGCAGATTTTCGTGATTTTCTCGGTAAATAAGCGAGATAGAGCGAAATAGACCTAAATATGGGATCACCATAGAGCTTCTGCAGATTTTCGCCATTATCTTGGCAAATAAGCGAGATGGAGCGAAATAGACCTAAATATGGGATCAGAATAGAATTTCTGCAGTTTTTCGCGATTTTCTCGGTAGATAAGCAAGATAGAGCGAAATAGACCTAAATATGGGATCAGCAGGGAGTTTCTGCAGCTTTTCGCGATTATCTCGGTCAATAAGCGAGATAGAGTGAAATAGACTGAAATGTGAGATCAGCAGGGAGCTTCTGCAGATTTTCGCAATTATCTCGGCAAATAAGCGTGATAGAGCGAAATAGACGTAAATATGGGATCACCATAGAGCTTCTGCAGACTTTCGCCATTATCTTGGCAAATAAACGAGATAGAGCGAAATAGACCTAAATATGGGATCAGCAGGGAGTTTTGGCAATTTTTGGCGATTATCTCGGTCAATAAGCGAGATTAGTGATGGAACGAAAAAAATGACGGTCATTTGACCGTCATTTGACCGGTCAATTGACCGTCAATGACCAATTGGCAATGACTGACCATTTTGGTCAAAAAATAATGACCAAATCGTGAGTCAGAAAATTGACCAAAAATGGTTTTGACGGTCAGATTCCATCTATATAGAGCTGATGATTTTTTTTCTGGACCTCATGAATATTTCTGTAAATAAATTTTTCATATAGCAGAAATCAGAGAAATTGATTTTTCCCAAATAAATTCATTTGGCAGAAGTAAATTTTTCTCTCAGTGTAATACAAGAGTAAACTGAATCTATTAGGATAAGTGCAGAATTTATGCAGAAATAACGATTTGTTGAGAAAATAAAAGAATAGCCCTATGATATCATTGTATTTAAATTTAATAAGCCTTTTCCTCTTTAAGAATATCACTCTACTAAAAGTGACAAAAAAAATGACCGAATAACCAATTGACGGTCATTTTTCATCTAAATAGCTGGATTTCATTACAGATTCTGGTTCTTTATTCTTCAATTGGGTTTTTCAACCGCCGATATTCTACCAAAAAAAGAAATACTGAACGACTTTTGGAAATAAATGATTTCTATGAGTATTTGCATTGAATTTTGAAAAATCATAAAAATGACCAAAAAAGTGACCAAAAATAAAATTGACGGTCAATTTTCATCTATATAGATGGATTTTTACATTTATTTCTCCTGACTGACCATTTGAATTTTTGACGGTCAATTTTCAACGAAAATTGCGGTCAAGTCAGGAATTGTCACGAAATGGTCAATTGACGACTGACCTGACCAATTTCAAAATTGACCGTCATTTTACATCTCTAAGCGAGATAGAGTGAAATAGACCGAAATGTGGGATCAGCAGGGAGTTTCTGCAGATTTTCGTCATTATCTCGGCAAATAAGCGAGATAGAGCGAAATTGGCGTAAATATGGGATCAGCAGGGAGTTTCTGCAGTTTTTCGCAAATATCTCAGTAAATAAGCGAGATAGAGCGAAATAGACCTTGATATAGGATCACCATAGGATTTCTGCAGTTTTTCGCGATTTTCTCGGTAAATAAGCGAGATAGAACGAAATAGACCTAAACATGGGATCAGCAGGGAGTTTCTGCAGTTTTTCGTCATTATCTCGACAAATAAGCGGGATAGAGCGAAATAGACCTCAATATGGGATCACCATAGAGCTTCAGCAGATTTTCGCCATTATCTTGGCAAATAAGCGAGATAGAGCGAAATAGACCGAAATATGGGATCAGCAGGGAGTTTTGGCAGTTTTGCGCGGTTATCTCGGTCTATAAGCGAGATAGAGTGAAATAGACCTAAATATGGGATTAGCAGGGAGTTTCTGCAGTTTTTCGCAATTATCTCGGTACATAAGCGAGATAGAGCGAAATAGACCTTAATATGGGATTACCATAGAATTTCTGCAGATTTTCGTGATTTTCTCGGTAAATAAGAGAGATAGAACGAAATAGACCTAAATATGGGATCAGCAGGGAGTTTCTGCAGTTTTTCGTCATTATCTCGACAAATAAGCGGGATAGAGCGAAATAGACCTCAATATGGGATCACCATAGAGCTTCAGCAGATTTTCGCCATTATCTTGGGAAATAAGCGAGATAGAGCGAAATAGACCTAAATATGGGATCAGCAGGGAGTTTTGGCAGTTTTTCGCGATTATCTCGGTCAATCAGCGAGATAGAGTGAAATAGACCTAAATATGGGATCAGCAGGGAGTTTCTGCAGATTTTCGTCATTATGTCGGCAAATAAGCGAGATAGAGCGAAATAAACGTAAATATGGGATGCTCATAGAATTTCTGCAGTTTTTCGCGATTTTCTCGGTAAATAAGCGAGATAGAGCGAAATAGACTTAAATATGGGATCAGCAGGGAGTTTCTGCCGTTTTTCGCAATTATCTCGATACATGAGCGAGATAGAGCGAAATAGACCTTAATATGTGATTACCATAGAATTTCTGCAGATTTTCGTCATTATCTCGGCAAATAAGCGAGATAGAGCGAAATAGACCTCAATATGGGATCACCATAGAGCTTCTGCAGATTTTCGCCATTATCTTGGCAAATGAGCGAGATAGAGCGAAATAGACCTAAATATGGGATTAGCAGGGAGTTTCTGCAGTTTTTCGCAATTATCTCGGTACATAAGCGAGATAGAGCGAAATAGACCTTAATATGGGATTACCATAGAATTTCTGCAGATTTTCGTGATTTTCTCGGTAAATAAGCGAGATAGAGCGAAATAGACCTAAATATGGGATCAGCAGGGAGTTTCTGCCGTTTTTCGCAATTATCTCGATACATGAGCGAGACAGAGCGAAATAGACCTTAATATGTGATTACCATAGAATTTCTGCAGATTTTCGTGATTTTCTCGGTAAATAAGCGAGATAGAGCGAAATAGACCTAAATATGGGATCAGCAGGGAGTTTCTGCAGTTTTTCGTCATTATCTCGACAAATAAGCGGGATAGAGCGAAATAGACCTCAATATGGGATCACCATAGAGCTTCAGCAGATTTTCGCCATTATCTTGGGAAATAAGCGAGATAGAGCGAAATAGACCTAAATATGGGATCAGCAGGGAGTTCTGGCAGTTTTTCGCGATTATCTCGGTCTATAAGCGAGATAGAGTGAAATAGACCTAAATATGGGATCAGCAGGGAATTTCTGCAGTTTTTCGCAATTATCTCGGTACATAAGCGAGATAGAGCGAAATAGACCTTAATATGTGATTACCATAGAATTTCTGCAGATTTTCGTCATTATCTCGGCAAATAAGCGAGATAGAGCGAAATAGACCTCAATATGGGATCACCATAGAGCTTCTGCAGATTTTCGCCATTATCTTGGCAAATAAGCGAGATAGAGCGAAATAGACCTAAATATGGGATTAGCAGGGAGTTTCTGCAGTTTTTCGCAATTATCTCGGTACATAAGCGAGATAGAGCGAAATAGACCTTAATATGGGATTACCATAGAATTTCTGCAGATTTTCGTGATTTTCTCGGTAAATAAGCGAGATAGAGCGAAATAGACCTAAATATGGGATCACCATAGAGTTTCAGTAGATTTTCGCCATTATCTTGGCAAATAAGCGAGATAGAGCGAAATAGACCTAAATATGGGATTACCATAGAATTTCTGCAGATTTTCGTGATTCTCTCGGTAAATAAGCGAGATAGAGCGAAATAGACCTAAATATTGGATCAGCAGGGAGTTTCTGCAGTTTTTCGTCATTATCTCGACAAATAAGCGGGATAGAGCGAAATAGACCTTAATATGGGATTACCATAGAATTACTGCAGATTTTCGTCATTATCTCGGCAAATAAGCGAGATAGAGCGAAATAGACCTAAATATGGGATCAGCAGGGAGTTTTGGCAGTTTTTCGCGATTATCTCGGTCAATAAGCGAGATAGAGTGAAATAGACCTAAATATGGGATCAGCAGGGAGTTTCTGCAGATTTTCGTCATTATGTCGGCAAATAAGCGAGATAGAGCGAAATAAACGTAAATATGGGATGCTCATAGAATTTCTGCAGTTTTTCGCGATTTTCTCGGTAAATAAGCGAGATAGAGCGAAATAGACCTAAATATGGGATCAGCAGGGAGTTTCTGCCGTTTTTCGCAATTATCTCGATACATGAGCGAGATAGAGCGAAATAGACCTTAATATGTGATTACCATAGAATTTCTGCAGATTTTCGTGATTTTCTCGGTAAATAAGCGAGATAGAGCGAAATAGACCTAAATATGGGATCAGCAGGGAGTTTCTGCAGTTTTTCGTCATTATCTCGGTCTATAAGCGAGATAGAGTGAAATAGACCTAAATATGGGATCAGCAGGGAATTTCTGCAGTTTTTCGCAATTATCTCGGTACATAAGCGAGATAGAGCGAAATAGACCTTAATATGGAATTACCATAGAATTTCTGCAGATTTTCGTCATTATCTCGGCAAATAAGCGAGATAGAGCGAAATAGACCTAAATATGGGATCAGCAGGAAGTTTTGGCAGTTTTTCGCGATTATCTCGGTCAATCAGCGAGATAGAGTGAAATAGACCTAAATATGGGATCAGCAGGGAGTTTCTGCAGATTTTCGTCATTATGTCGGCAAATAAGCGAGATAGAGCGAAATAAACGTAAATATGGGATGCTCATAGAATTTCTGCAGTTTTTCGCGATTTTCTCGGCAAATAAGCGAGATAGAGCGAAATAGACCTCAATATGGGATCACCATAGAGCTTCTGCAGATTTCCGCCATTATCTTGGCAAATAAGCGAGATAGAGCGAAATAGACCTAAATATGGGATTAGCAGGGAGTTTCTGCAGTTTTTCGCAATTATCTCGGTACATAAGCGAGATAGAGCGAAATAGACCTTAATATGGGATTACCATAGAATTTCTGCAGATTTTCGTGATTTTCTCGGTAAATAAGCGAGATAGAGCGAAATAGACCTAAATATGGGATCACCATAGAGCTTCTGCAGATTTTCGCCATTATCTTGGCAAATAAGCGAGATGGAGCGAAATAGACCTAAATATGGGATCAGAATAGAATTTCTGCAGTTTTTCGCGATTTTCTCGGTAGATAAGCAAGATAGAGCGAAATAGACCTAAATATGGGATCAGCAGGGAGTTCCTGCAGCTTTTCGCGATTATCTCGGTCAATAAGCGAGATAGAGTGAAATAGACTGAAATGTGAGATCAGCAGGGAGCTTCTGCAGATTTTCGCAATTATCTCGGCAAATAAGCGTGATAGAGCGAAATAGACGTAAATATGGGATCATCATAGAGCTTCTGCAGACTTTCGCCATTATCTTGGCAAATAAACGAGATAGAGCGAAATAGACCTAAATATGGGATCAGCAGGGAGTTTTGGCAATTTTTGGCGATTATCTCGGTCAATAAGCGAGATAGAGTGAAATAGACCGAAATGTGGGATCAGCAGGGAGTTTCTGCAGATTTTCGTCATTATCTCGGCAAATAAGCGAGATAGAGCGAAATTGGCGTAAATATGGGATCAGCAGGGAGTTTCTGCAGTTTTTCGCAAATATCTCAGTGAATAAGCGAGATAGAGCGAAATAGACCTTGATATAGGATCACCATAGGATTTCTGCAGTTTTTCGCGATTTTCTCGGTAAATAAGCGAGATAGAACGAAATAGACCTAAACATGGGATCAGCAGGGAGTTTCTGCAGTTTTTCGTCATTATCTCGACAAATAAGCGGGATAGAGCGAAATAGACCTCAATATGGGATCACCATAGAGCTTCAGCAGATTTTCGCCATTATCTTGGCAAATAAGCGAGATAGAGCGAAATAGACCGAAATATGGGATCAGCAGGGAGTTTTGGCAGTTTTGCGCGGTTATCTCGGTCTATGAGCGAGATAGAGTGAAATAGACCTAAATATGGGATTAGCAGGGAGTTTCTGCAGTTTTTCGCAATTATCTCGGTACATAAGCGAGATAGAGCGAAATAGACCTTAATATGGGATTACCATAGAATTTCTGCAGATTTTCGTGATTTTCTCGGTAAATAAGAGAGATAGAACGAAATAGACCTAAATATGGGATCAGCAGGGAGTTTCTGCAGTTTTTCGTCATTATCTCGACAAATAAGCGGGATAGAGCGAAATAGACCTCAATATGGGATCACCATAGAGCTTCAGCAGATTTTCGCCATTATCTTGGCAAATAAGCGAGATAGAGCGAAATAGACCTAAATATGGGATCAGCAGGGAGTTTTGGCAGTTTTTCGCGATTATCTCGGTCAATAAGCGAGATAGAGTGAAATAGACCTAAATATGGGATCAGCAGGGAGTTTCTGCAGATTTTCGTCATTATGTCGGCAAATAAGCGAGATAGAGCGAAATAAACGTAAATATGGGATGCTCATAGAATTTCTGCAGTTTTTCGCGATTTTCTCGGTAAATAAGCGAGATAGAGCGAAATAGACCTAAATATGGGATCAGCAGGGAGTTTCTGCCGTTTTTCGCAATTATCTCGATACATGAGCGAGATAGAGCGAAATAGACCTTAATATGTGATTACCATAGAATTTCTGCAGATTTTCGTGATTTTCTCGGTAAATAAGCGAGATAGAGCGAAATAGACCTAAATATGGGATCAGCAGGGAGTTTCTGCAGTTTTTCGTCATTATCTCGACAAATAAGCGGGATAGAGCGAAATAGACCTCAATATGGGATCACCATAGAGCTTCAGCAGATTTTCGCCATTATCTTGGGAAATAAGCGAGATAGAGCGAAATAGACCTAAATATGGGATCAGCAGGGAGTTTTGGCAGTTTTTCGCGATTATCTCGGTCTATAAGCGAGATAGAGTGAAATAGACCTAAATATGGGATCAGCAGGGAATTTCTGCAGTTTTTCGCAATTATCTCGGTACATAAGCGAGATAGAGCGAAATAGACCTTAATATGGAATTACCATAGAATTTCTGCAGATTTTCGTCATTATCTCGGCAAATAAGCGAGATAGAGCGAAATAGACCTAAATACGGGATCAGCAGGAAGTTTTGGCAGTTTTTCGCGATTATCTCGGTCAATCAGCGAGATAGAGTGAAATAGACCTAAATATGGGATCAGCAGGGAGTTTCTGCAGATTTTCGTCATTATGTCGGCAAATAAGCGAGATAGAGCGAAATAAACGTAAATATGGGATGCTCATAGAATTTCTGCAGTTTTTCGCGATTTTCTCGGTAAATAAGCGAGATAGAGCGAAATAGACTTAAATATGGGATCAGCAGGGAGTTTCTGCCGTTTTTCGCAATTATCTCGATACATAAGCGAGATAGAGCGAAATAGACCTTAATATGTGATTACCATAGAATTTCTGCAGATTTTCGTCATTATCTCGGCAAATAAGCGAGATAGAGCGAAATAGACCTCAATATGGGATCACCATAGAGCTTCTGCAGATTTTCGCCATTATCTTGGCAAATAAGCGAGATAGAGCGAAATAGACCTAAATATGGGATTAGCAGGGAGTTTCTCCAGTTTTTCGCAATTATCTCGGTACATAAGCGAGATAGAGCGAAATAGACCTTAATATGGGATTACCATAGAATTTCTGCAGATTTTCGTGATTTTCTCGGTAAATAAGCGAGATAGAGCGAAATAGACCTAAATATGGGATCACCATAGAGCTTCTGCAGATTTTCGCCATTATCTTGGCAAATAAGCGAGATGGAGCGAAATAGACCTAAATATGGGATCAGCATAGAATTTCTGCAGTTTTTCGCGATTTTCTCGGTAGATAAGCAAGATAGAGCGAAATAGACCTAAATATGGGATCAGCAGGGAGTTTCTGCAGCTTTTCGCGATTATCTCGGTCAATAAGCGAGATAGAGTGAAATAGACTGAAATGTGAGATCAGCAGGGAGCTTCTGCAGATTTTCGCAATTATCTCGGCAAATAAGCGTGATAGAGCGAAATAGACGTAAATATGGGATCACCATAGAGCTTCTGCAGACTTTCGCCATTATCTTGGCAAATAAACGAGATAGAGCGAAATAGACCTAAATATGGGATCAGCAGGGAGTTTTGGCAATTTTTGGCGATTATCTCGGTCAATAAGCGAGATAGAGTGAAATAGACCGAAATGTGGGATCAGCAGGGAGTTTCTGCAGATTTTCGTCATTATCTCGGCAAATAAGCGAGATAGAGCGAAATTGGCGTAAATATGGGATCAGCAGGGAGTTTCTGCAGTTTTTCGCAAATATCTCAGTAAATAAGCGAGATAGAGCGAAATAGACCTTGATATAGGATCACCATAGGATTTCTGCAGTTTTTCGCGATTTTCTCGGTAAATAAGCGAGATAGAACGAAATAGACCTAAATATGGGATCAGCAGGGAGTTTCTGCAGTTTTTCGTCATTATCTCGACAAATAAGCGGGATAGAGCGAAATAGACCTCAATATGGGATCACCATAGAGCTTCAGCAGATTTTCGCCATTATCTTGGCAAATAAGCGAGATAGAGCGAAATAGACCGAAATATGGGATCAGCAGGGAGTTTTGGCAGTTTTGCGCGGTTATCTCGGTCTATAAGCGAGATAGAGTGAAATAGACCTAAATATGGAATTAGCAGGGAGTTTCTGCAGTTTTTCGCAATTATCTCGGTACATAAGCGAGATAGAGCGAAATAGACCTTAATATGGGATTACCATAGAATTTCTGCAGATTTTCGTGATTTTCTCGGTAAATAAGAGAGATAGAGCGAAATAGACCTCAATATGGGATCACTATAGAGCTTCAGCAGATTTCCGCCATTATCTTGTCAATTAAGCGAGATAGAGCGAAATAGACCTAAATATGGGATCAGCAGGGAGTTTTGGCAGTTTTTCGCGATTATCTCGGTCTATAAGCGAGATAGAGTGAAATAGACCTAAATATGGGATCAGCAGGGAGTTTCTGCAGTTTTTCGCAATTATCTCGGTACATAAGCGAGATAGAGCGAAATAGACCTTAATATGTGATTACCATAGAATTTCTGCAGATTTTCGTCATTATCTCGGCAAATAAGCGAGATAGAGCGAAATAGACCTCAATATGGGATCACCATAGAATTTCTGCAGATTTTCGTCATTATCTCGGCAAATAAGCGAGATAGAGCGAAATAGACCTAAATATGGGATCAGCAGGGAGCTTCTGCAGATTTTCAACATTATCTTGGCAAATAAGCGAGATAGAGCGAAATAGATTTAAATATGGGATCATGAGGGAGTTTTTGCAGTATTTCACGATTTTCTCGGTAGATGAGCGAGATAGAGCGAAATAGATCTAAATATGGGGTCACCATAGAGTTTATTCCGTTTTTCGCGATTATGTCAGTAAATAAGAGATATAGAGCGAAATAGACCTTAATATGGGATCACTATAGAGCTTCTGCAGATTTTCGTCATTATCTCGGTAAATAAGCGAGATAGAGCGAAATGAACCTTAATATGGAATCACCATAGAATTTCTGCAGTTTTTCGTGATTATCTCGGTAAATGAGAGAGATAGAGTGAAATAGACCTTAATATGGCATCACCATGGAGTTTCTGCAGTATTTCACGATTTTCTCGGTAGATGAGTGAGATAGAGCGAAATAGATCTAAATATGGGGTCACCATAAAGTTTATTCTGTTTTTCGCGATTATGTCAGTAAATAAGAGATATAGAGCGAAATAGACCTTAATATGGGATCACTATAGAGCTTCTGCAGATTTTCGCGATTTTCTCGGTGAATAAGCGAGATAGAGCCAAATAGATCTAAATATGGGATCAGCAGGGAGTTTTTGCATTTTTTCACGATTTTCTAAGTTGATAAACGAGATAGAGCGAAATAGAACTAAATATGAGGTCACCATAGAGTTTCCTCAGTTTTTCGTGATTATCTCGGTGAATGAGAGAGGTAGAGTGAAATAGACCTTAATATGGCATCACCATGGAGTTTCTAATTTACTTTTCACATCCGCAATCCACTTTTCACATTCGTAATCCACTTCTCCAATCCATAATCCACTTTTCCCATTCGTACTTCACTTTTCCCGACATATCTCCAGTTCTATTAGTCGCAACGTAGAAATTCCAAATGCAGGTGGAAGGTGAGATTATTCGCCATCGATTCATGGGGCTTTGAATTCAATAATATTGTTTTTTGAGGTATTCATCGACAAAATTGTGAAAATCAGCTTTTGCCATTACACTATCTTGAAAATCGATAGTTTTCGATCCAAAACCCTATAAGTCGATGGCAAATGATCTCATTCTTCTTCTCTATTCGGAATTTTCACGCTACGAAGGATAGAACCGGAGATATGGACGAAAAAGTGAATTTTGTCAAAAATCTCATCAAATCTTGACCAGGAAAGTTGAATTTCTGGAAAATACGAAAAAATCATTTCTGAAACATGATTTCCATCGCAAATTTCTTCAGCTTCCCAATGAAATGATGAGAGAGGGCCTATCTCATATATTTCTATTGATTTGAAGAGTTTTTATGATATTGTGAGTATTTGTATCGTAATAAACCCTGTGAACCGTTAGAAATATTGGAGATAGGTTTCTTTTGATGATTCCATTGCAGAGATGAGGAAATTCGCGGTAGAAAACATGTGTCACAATTGATTTCTCCGTCTTTCTGAAAAATTTTACTCCCTTGGACAAGATTTGAGGGGGTACTCCTTTCTATTTTTATAGGAATTCACTTTTCTCGACATATCTCAGGTTCTATTAGTTGCAGTGTAAAAATTGTGAGTGGAGGTGAAAGGTGAGATCATTTGCCATCGATATATGGGGCTTTGAATTAGAAAATATTTATTTTTAAGGTATTTATCGACAAAATTGTGAAAATCAGTTTTCGGCTCATACCTATCTCAAAAATCGATATTTTTCGATTCAGGACCCTATAAATCGATGGCCAATGATCTCATTTTTCATCCTCGTTCGAAATTCCCACGCTACGACAAATAGAACCGGAGATATGAACAAAATTGTGGATTTTTCCAAAAATCCCATCAAATCCTGACCAGAAAAGTGGAATTTCTGAAAAATACGAAAAAATCATTACTGACACATGATTCCAATGCCAAATTTCCTCAGCTTTCAAATGGAATGATGAGAGAGAACCTATCTCCAATACTGCTATTGATTCGAAGAGTTTTTATGAAATTGTCAGTACCTATATCGTGATAAATCCTCTTAATCATTAGAAATATTGGAGATGAATCTCTTCTGATGAATCCATTGAAAAGCTGAGGAAAATTGCGGTAGAAATCATGTGTCACAAATGATTTTTTCGTTTTTCTGACAAATTTCCGTTTCTTGGTCACATTTAAAGAGATACCCCTTTCCATTTTTTGAGGAATTCACTTTTTCCCTCATATCTCCGATTCTATGAGTCGCAGCGTAGAAATTCCGAATGGAGGTGAAAGGTGAGATCATTTGCCATCAATTCATGGGGTTTTGAATTCAAAAATATTACTTTTTGAGGTATTTATCGACAAAATTGTAAAAATCAGTTTTTGCCTCATAACTATCTCGAAAATCATTATTTTTCGATTCAAAGATATGAATCGATGTTTTTAAATTTGTTGATAAATTTTAAATGTTAAATGTTGATAAATTTTTTTTGTACAAAGTTTTTTTTATGACTGATTCAGAATCTCTTTGTCATGATTCTCGAAGATTCATCAACAAAATTCCTCTACCAGCATTCTTTCTCAGAAACTGTCAGAATGGATTTTTTCTGGTAAATGTTTACGAATCATGACCAGTAGATTCTAAATCCGTCATAAAAAAAATTTTGTACTAAGAAATTTTTTTTGTACAAATTTTTTTTTATGACTGATCTAGAATCTCCCGGTCATGATTCGCGAAGATTTATCAACAAAATTCCTCTACCAGCATTCTTTCTCAGAAACTGTCGGAATGGATTTTTTTTTGTAAATGTCCACGAATCATGACCACTAGATTCTACATCCGTCGTAAAAAAAAATTTGTCCAAAAATATTTTTTCTTGTACAAATTTTTTTTTATGACTGATTTGGAATCTCCTGGTCGGGATTCGCGAAGATTCATCAACAAAATTGCTCTATCAGCATTCTTTCTCAGAAACTGTCGGAATGGATTTTTTTTGGTAAATGTTCACGAATCATGACCACGAGATTCTAAATCCGTCATAAAAAAAATTTTGTACAAAAAAATTTTTTTTGTACAAATTTTTTTTTATGACTGATTTAGAATCTCCCGGTCATGATTCGCGAAGATTCATCAACAAAATTCCTCTACCAGCATTCTTTCTAAGAAACTGTCGGAATAGATTTTTTTTGGTAAATGTCCACGAATCATGACCACTAGATTCCAAATCCGTCATAAAAAAAATTTTGTCCAAAAAAATATTTTTTGTACAAATTTTTTTTTATGACTGATTTAGAATCTCCCGGTCATGATTCGCGAAGATTCATCAACAAAATTCTTCTACCAGCATTCTTTCTCAGAAACTGTCGGAATGGATTTTTTTTGGTAAATGTCCACGAATCATGACCACTAGATTCCAAATCCATCATAAAAAAAATTTTGTACAAAAAAATTTTTTTTGGACAAATTTTTTTTTATGACTGATTTGGAATTAACAGCCTCTTACAACCTTCGACAGCCTTTCGCAGCCCTCTATAGCCTTCTAAAGCTTATTATAGCCCTTTGTAGCTCTCTAAAGCCCATTTTAACCCTTTATAGCCTTCTATACTCATCTATAGCCCTCTACAGTAGTCTATAGCCCTCTATAGTAATCTATAGCCCTCTATAGCTCTCTGTGGACATTGATAGTCATCTATAGTCCTTTATAGCCCTCTATAGCCCTCTATAACTCTCTAAAGCCCTCTATAATTCTCTTTAGCCCTCTATGGCCCTTCGTAGTCCTCTATAACCCTCTATAGCCTCCTATAACTCTCCATAGCCGTCTATAGCCCCTCTGGAGCCCTCGATAGCACTCTATAGGCCTCTATAGCTCTCTATAGCCCTGCGTAGCCCTCCATAGCCCTCCATAGTCCTCTATAGCTCTCTGAAGCCTTCTGTAGTCCTCTAGAGCCCTCTGTAGACCTCTAGAGCCCTCTGTGATCCTCTAGAGCTCTCTGTAGTCCTCTAGAGCCCTCTCTAGTCCTCTGGAGCCCTCTGTAGTCTCCTAGAGCCCTCGGTAGTCCTTTAGAGACCTCTGTGAAGATATTCCATTTTTGGGCTGCAAATAGCTGCACATAGTTGCACATAGCTGCACATACAATTATTTTTCGTAATTTCAAGCTCCTCGACCTCTAATTCGTGGAGATATTCAATTTTTGGGCTGCACATAGTTGCACATAGTTGCCCACAGCTGCACATGAAATTAGTTTTTTGTATTTTTGAGCTCTGTAACTTCCAATCCATGAAGATTTTCAATATTTGGGCTGCACATAGCTGCCCATAACTGCACATAATTTTTTTTTGTATTTTTAAGCTCCATGAGCACTAATTCATGAAGATATGTAATTTTCAAGCGTGTAGAGTGTACTCTAATCGTGTAGAGTGTACTCTATCACTGTACAAGGCCTTTATAATCGTGTAGAGTGTACTCTATCACTGTACAAGGCCTTTATAATCGTGTAGAGTGTACTCTATCACTGTACAAGGCCTTTATAATCGTGTAGAGTGTACTCTATCACTGTACAAGGCCTTTATAATCGTGTAGAGTGTACTCTATCACTGTACAAGGCCTTTATAATCGTGTAGAGTGTACTCTATCACTGTACAAGGCCTTTATAATCGTGTAGAGTGTACTCTATCACTGTACAAGGCCTTTATAATCGTGTAGAGTGTACTCTATCACTGTACAAGGCCTTTATAATCGTGTAGAGTGTACTCTATCACTGTACAAGGCCTTTATAATCGTGTAGAGTGTACTCTATCACTGTACAAGGCCTTTATAATCGTGTAGAGTGTACTCTATCACTGTACAAGGCCTTTATAATCGTGTAGAGTGTACTCTATCACTGTACAAGGCCTTTATAATCGTGTAGAGTGTACTCTATCACTGTACAAGGCCTTTATAATCGTGTAGAGTGTACTCTACTACTGTACAAGGCCTTTATAATCGTGTAGAGTGTACTCTACTACTGTACAAGGAAGACAGTGCCTCACTGTGCCGTACCGCTAGACTTGTTCCGTACTGCTAGAGTTGTTCCGTACGACTAGAGTTGTTCCGTACGGCTAGAGTTGTTCCACAGGACTAGAGAAAGACCATAAACCCCCCCCCCCCGTTAGGCAGGACCCACATCGGTGAAAAATTTTTTGGGACAAATTTTTTTTTATGATTGATTTCGAATCTCCTGGTCATGATTCGCGAAGATTCATCAACAAAATTGCTCTACCAGCATTCTTTCTCAGAAACTGTCGGAATGGATGTTTTTTGGTAAATGTCCACGAATCATGACCACTAGATTCTAAATCCGTCATAAAAAAAATTTTGTCCCAAAAAATTTTTTTGGACAAATTTTTTTTTATGACTGATTTAGAATCTCCCGGTCATGATTCGCGAAGATTCATCAAAAAAATTCCTCTACCAGCATTCTCTCTCAGAAACTGTCGGAATGGATTTTTTTTGGTAAATGTCCACGAATCATGACCACTAGATTCTAAATCCGTCATAAAAAAAATTTTGTCCCAAAAAATTTTTTTTGTACAAATTTTTTTTTATGACTGATTTAGAATCTCCCGGTCATGATTCGCGAAGATTCATCAAAAAAATTCCTCTACCAGCATTCTTTCTCAGAAACTGTCGGAACGGATTTTTTTTGGTGAATGTCCACGAATCATGACCACTAGATTCTAAATCCGTCATAAAAAAAATTTTGTCCAAAAAAATTTTTTGGGACAAATTTTTTTTTATGATTGATTTCGAATCTCCTGGTCATGATTCGCGAAGATTCATCAACAAAATTGCTCTACCAGCATTCTTTCTCAGAAACTGTCGGAATGGATTTTTTTTGGTAAATGTCCACGAATCATGACCACTAGATTCTAAATCCGTCATAAAAAAAATTTTGTCCAAAAAAATTTTTTGGGACAAATTTTTTTTCATGATTGATTTAGAATCTCCCGGTCATGATTCGCGAAGATTCATCAAAAAAATTCCTCTACCAGCATTCTCTCTCAGAAACTGTCGGAATGGATTTTTTTTGGTGAATGTCCACGAATCATGACCACTAGATTCTAAATCCGTCATAAAAAAAATTTTGTCCCAAAAAATTTTTTTTGTACAAATTTTTTTTTATGACTGATTTAGAATCTCCCGGTCATGATTCGCGAAGATTCATCAAAAAAATTCCTCTACCAGCATTCTTTCTCAGAAACTGTCGGAACGGATTTTTTTTGGTGAATGTCCACGAATCATGACCACTAGATTCTAAATCCGTCATAAAAAAAATTTTGTCCCAAAAAATTTTTTTTGTACAAATTTTTTTTTATGACTGATTTAGAATCTCCCGGTCATGATTCGCGAAGATTCATCAAAAAAATTCCTCTACCAGCATTCTCTCTCAGAAACTGTCGGAATGGATTTTTTTTGGTAAATGTCCACGAATCATGACCACTAGATTCTAAATCCATCATAAAAAAAATTTTGTCCCAAAAAATTTTTTTTGTACAAATTTTTTTTTATGACTGATTTAGAATCTCCCGGTCATGATTCGCGAAGATTCATCAAAAAAATTCCTCTACCAGCATTCTCTCTCAGAAACTGTCGGAATGGATTTTTTTTGGTGAATGTCCACGAATCATGACCACTAGATTCTAAATCCGTCATAAAAAAAATTTTGTCCCAAAAAATTTTTTTTGTACAAATTTTTTTTTATGACTGATTTAGAATCTCCCGGTCATGATTCGCGAAGATTCATCAAAAAAATTCCTCTACCAGCATTCTTTCTCAGAAACTGTCGGAACGGATTTTTTTTGGTGAATGTCCACGAATCATGACCACTAGATTCTAAATCCGTCATAAAAAAAATTTTGTCCAAAAAAATTTTTTGGGACAAATTTTTTTTTATGATTGATTTCGAATCTCCTGGTCATGATTCGCGAAGATTCATCAACAAAATTGCTCTACCAGCATTCTTTCTCAGAAACTGTCGGAATGGATTTTTTTTGGTAAATGTTCACGAATCATGACCACTAGATTCTAAATCCGTCATAAAAAAAATTTTGTCCAAAAAAATTTTTTGGGACAAATTTTTTTTCATGATTGATTTCGAATCTCCTGGTCATGATTCGCCAAGATTCATCAACAAAATTGCTCTACCAGCATTCTTTCTCAGAAACTGTCGGAATGGATTTTTTTTGGGAAATGTCCACGAATCATGACCACTAGATTCTAAATCCGTCATAAAAAAAATTTTGTCCAAAAAAATTTTTTTTGTACAAATTTTTTTTTATGACTGATTTAGAATCTCCCGGTCATGATTCGCGAAGATTCATCAAAAAAATTCCTCTACCAGCATTCTTTCTCAGAAACTGTCGGAATGGATTTTTTTTGGTAAATGTCCACGAATCATGACCACTAGATTCTAAATCCGTCATAAAAAAAATTTTGTCCAAAAAAATTTTTTTTGTACAAATTTTTTTTTATGACTGATTTAGAATCTCCCGGTCATGATTCGCGAAGATTCATCAACAAAATTGCTCTACCAGCATTCTTTCTCAGAAACTGTCGGAGTGGATTGTTTTTGGTAAATGTTCACGAATCATGACTACTAGATTCCAAATCCGTCATAAAAAAAATTTTGTACAAAAAAATGTTTTCTGTACAAATTTTTTTTTTATGACTGATTTGAAATCTCGTGGTCATGATTTGCGAAGATCTATCAACAAAATCCTTCTACCGGCATTTTCCCCTAGAATTGGTCGGAATGGAATTTCCTCGATGAATGTCCACGAATCATGACCACAAGATTCCAAATCCGTCATAAAGAAAATCATGTACAAAAAAATTTTCTTTGCACAAATTTTTTTTTATAACTGATTTGGAATTAACAGCCTTTTACAACCTTCGACAGCCTTTCGCAGCCCTCTATAGCCTTCTAAAGCTTATTATAGCCCTTTGTAGCTCTCTAAAGCCCATTATAACCCTTTATAGCCTTCTATACTCATCTATAGCCCTCTACAGTAGTCTATAGCCCTCTATAGCCCTATGTGGACATTGATAGCCGTCTATAGTCCTTTATAGCCCTCTATAGCCCTCTATAACTCTCTAAAGCCCACTATAATTCTCTTTAGCCCTCTATAGCCCTTCGTAGTCCTCTATAACCCTCTATAGCCTCCTATAACTCTCCATAGCCCTCTATAGCCCCTCTGGAGCCCCCTACAGCCCTCTATAGCCCTTCGTAGTCCTCTATAACCCTCTATAGCCTCCTATAACTCTCCATAGTCCTCTATAGCCCCTCTGGAGCCCCCTACAGCCCTCGATAGCACTCTCTAGGCCTCTATAGCTCTCTATAGCCCTGCGTAGCCCTCCATAGCCCTCCATAGTCCTCTATAGCTCTCTGAAGCCTTGTGTAGTCCTCTAGAGCCCTCTGTAGTCCTCTAGAGCCCTCTCTAGACCTCTAGAGCCCTCTCTAGACCTCTAGAGCCCTCTGTGATCCTCTAGAGCTCTGTGTAGTCCTCTAGAGCCCTCTCTAGTTCTCTAGAGCCCTGTGTAGTCTCCTAGAGCCCTCGGTAGTCCTTTAGAGACCTCTGTGAAGATATTCTATTTTTGGGCTGCAAATAGCTGCACATACAATTATTTTTCGTAATTTCAAGCTCCTCGACCTCTAATTCGTGAAGATATTCAATTTTTGGGCTGCACATAGTTGCACATAGTTGCCCATAGCTGCACATGAAATTATTTTTTTGTATTTTTGAGCTCTGTAACTTCCGATCCATGAAGATTTTCAATATTTGGGCTGAACATAGCTGCCCATAACTGCACATAATTTTTTTTTGTATTTTTAAGCTCCATGAGCACTAATTCATGAAGATATGTAATTTTAAGCCCTCTATAGCCCTCTACAGCCCTCTATAGACGTCCATAGCACTCTATGGCCTTGTGCAGTCCTCTAAAGCGCTCTGTAGTCCTGTAGAGTCTTCTCTACTCGTGTAAAAGGCCTGTATAGTCCTGTAGAGTCTACTGTACTCGTGTAAAAGGCCTGTATAGTCCTGTAGAGTCTACTGTACTCGTGTAAAAGGCCTGTATAGTCCTGTAGAGTCTACTGTACTCGTGTAAAAGGCCTGTATAGTCCTGTAGAGTCTACTGTACTCGTGTAAAAGGCCTTTCTAGTCCTCTAGAGTCTACTGTACTCGTGTAAAAGACCTTTCTAGTCCTCTAGAGTCTACTGTACTCGTGTAAAAGGCCTTTCTAGTCCTCTAGAGTCTACTGTTCTCGTGTAAAAGGCCTTTCTAGTCCTCTAGAGTCTACTGTACTCGTGTAAAAGGCCTTTCTAGTCCTCTAGAGTCTACTGTACTCGTGTAAAAGGCCTTTCTAGTCCTCTAGAGTCTACTGTACTCGTGTAAAAGGCCTTTCTTGTCCTCTAGAGTCTACTGTACTCGTGTAAAAGGCCTTTCTAGTCCTGTAGAGTCTACTGTACTCGTGTAAAAGGCCTTTCTAGTCCTCTAGAGTCTACTGTACTCGTGTAAAAGGCCTTTCTAGTCCTCTAGAGTCTACTGTACTCGTGTAAAAGGCCTTTCTAGTCCTCTAGAGTCTACTGTACTCGTGTAAAAGGCCTTTCTAGTCCTCTAGAGTCTACTGTACTCGTGTAAAAGGCCTTTCTAGTCCCCTAGAGTCTACTGTACTCGTGTAAAAGGCCTGATAGTCTGATAGTCTGATAGTCTGATAGTCTGATAGTCTGATAGTCTGATAGTCTGATAGTCTGATAGTCTGATAGTCTGATAGTCTGATAGTCTGATAGCGCGCAAAGGAATAGAAAAGACCACTCCTTTACCCCCCCCCCCCCCCCCCGATCCCCGGCGGTGCGATCGGTGCTGCACATTATGCTCACTTTTGCACATAATTTTTTTTTTTTGTAGTTTCGAGCTCCTGGACCTCTAATTCGTGAAGATATTCCATTTTCAGGCTGCACATAGTTGCACATAATTGCACATGATTGCACATAATTTTTTTTTTTTGTAGTTTCAAGCTCCTGGACCTCTAATTCGTGAAGATATTCCAGTTTCAGGCTGCACATATTTGCACATAATTCCACATAATTGCACATAATTTTTTTTTCGTAGTTTCGAGCTCTTGGACCTCTAATTCATGAAGATATTCCATTTTCAGGCTGCACATAGTTGCACATAATTGCACATAATTTTTTTTTTTGTAGTTTCAAGCTCCTGGACCTCTAATTCGTGAAGATATTCCATTTTCAGGCTGCACATAGTTGCACATAATTGTACATAATTGCACATAATTTTTTTTTTGTCGTTTCAAGCTCCTGGACCTCTAATTCGTGAAGATATTCCATTTTCAGGCTGCACATAGTTGCACATAATTGCACATAATTTTTTTTTTGTAGTTTCCAGCTCCTGGACTTCTAATTCGTGAAGATATGCCATTTTCAAGCTGCACATAGTTTCACATCGCTGCACATAATTTTTTTTTCTCGTACTTTCAAGATCCTTGACCTCTAATTCGTGGAGAAATTCCATTTTTGGGCTGCACATAGTTGCACATCGCTGCACATCACTGCACATAATTTTTTTTTTCGTTGTTCCAAGCTCCTTGACCTCTAATTCGTGGAGAAATTTCATTTTTGGGCTGCACATAGTTGCACATCGCTGCACATAATTTTTTTTTCTTGTAGTTTCAAGCTCCTTGACCTCTAATTCGTGAGATATTCAATATTTCGGCTGCACATAGTTGTTCATAGTTGCACATAAATTTTTTTTTGTATCTTTGAGCTCTTCGACTTCCCATCAATTAAGATTGTCAATTTTTGGGCTGCACATTGTTGCACATAGTTGTCCATAGTTGCACATAAATCCTTTTCTTCGTAGTTTCAAGCTCCTCGACCTCCAATTCGTGAATATATTCAATTTTTGGGCTGCACATAGTTGCCCATAGTTGCGCATAAAATATTTCCTTGTATTTCCAAACTCTTTGACCTCTAATCCGTGAAGATATGGAAATTTGGGGCTGCCCATAGTTGCACATAAAATATTTTTCTTGCAGTTCCAAGCTCCTTGACCTCTAATTCGTGAAGATATTCAATTTTTGGACTGCACATAGCTGCACATAGTAGCACATAAATTTGTTTCTTGTAGTTCCAAGCTCCATGACCTCTGGTTCGTGAAGATATTCAATGTTTGGGTCGCACACGGTTGCACATAAAATTCTTTTTTCGTAGTTCCAACCTCCTCGACTTCTAATTCGTGAAAATATGCAATTTTCGAGTTGCACATAGTCGCGAGTAGTGGCACATATCTGCATATTAAAAACTACATGAATAAAGTGGACTCGGGGGCCGATGCTGGTCACATTATTTTCCAAATGACATGCGATTCTGGTTGGATCTAGGTTGAGATATTATGATGAAACTTTCCATCTCCACTCGGGATTTTTACGCTACGACTAATAGAACCGGAGATATATTAAAAAAAATTAATTTAAACTAGGGGTGCGTAGTTGCTCGCTCGCTGCGCTCGCTCGCGAATGGAGGAGTGCGTAGCTGCTCGCTCGCTACGCTCGCTCGCTTAGAGGAGTGCGTAGTTGCTCGCTCGCTACGCTCGCTCGCGAATGGAGGGGTGCATTACTGCTGATTAGCAGGAATTAGTAAGAATGTAGTATGATGAGTGTGACTCTTCGAACCGCACTAAGAACTTCCCGATAATTTCTCTCATTTACTATTAGAAAAAATGATGAATGAAAAGAACGATGAATAACAACAGTCATAGTAGTAAAAACTATCAAAAAATGTTGGGGAGATCACAAAATATGAAATCGATAAACAAATCGATTTCTCCTCCTCGGGGTTAGTACATAGACTTCGCTTATTGAGAAGTTAAGAAAAATTTAATAATGTTTTTCTTAAAAAACTAAGAAATTACTGGATCGATTTCGATCAAAATCTAATGACCGCGAATCTATGTCAAGATGCTTCGATCACGACATCGATCACCTCGATCACATTATTAATTTATGAGAAAACGTGAACGAAACATCTGTTTACGGACATACACACACACACACACACACACACACACACACACATACAGACATGATCGCGAAATCGATCAAAAAATGTTCAGGAGTTCTCAAAACATGGAAATCGATCGAAAAATCGATTTTCCATTTTCAGGGCCATTACATAAACTTCCCTTATCGGGAAGTTAAAAAATGAAAAGTAGTACTTTCAAATGCACGAACTTAAGTGTTTTATAAAGAATATTTTTCTATAAGGAATCAAAACTTTTCATCATAAAGAATTGAAACTTTTTCATAAAGCCATTATTAAGACGTGATAAAGTCTTTGTAAAGTATTTTCATATGTGCGTTGACCAAAAAAATGGGGTTCTGAAAAAATACCAGAATAAATATTTCTGACACATGATTTTCACCGTGAATTTTCTCAGCTTTCCAACGGAATCATGAGAGAGCCTATCCCCAATATTTCCATTGATTTGAAGAGTTTTTATGATATTGTCAGGATCTATATCATGATGAACTTTCTTAATCATCAGAAATATTGGAGATGGATTTTCTCTGATGATTCCATTGGAAAGCTGAGGAAATTATCGGTAGGAATCATGTGTCACAAATGATGTTTTCGTCTTTCTGAGAAATTTCACTTTCTTGGTCAAGATTTGAAGGGGTACCCCTTTCTGTTTTTGAAGAAATTCACATTTTTCGCCATATCTCCAGTTCTATTAGTCGTAGCGTGAAAATTCCGAATGGAGGTGAAAGGTGAAGTCATTTGCCATCGATTTATGGAGCTTTAAAATCAAAAATATTGATTTTTATGGTATTTATCGATGAAATTGTGAAAATCAGTTTTTGCCCCATAACTATCGTGAAAATCAACATTTTTCGATCCGAAACGCTATAAATCTATGGCAAATGATCTCGTCTTTCGTCTCCACTCAGAATTTTCACGCTACGACAAATAGAACCAAAGATATGGACAAAAAAGTGATTTTTCCTAAAAATCTCATCAAATCGTGACCAGAAAAGTTGAATTTCTGAAAAATACGAAAAAATCATTCCTAACGCATGATTTCCATCGCAAATTTCCTCAGCTTTCCAATGGATTCATGAGAAAAAGCCTCTCTCCAATATTTCCTTCGATTTGAAGAGTTTTTATGATATTGTCAGTATCTATATCGTGATAAACCCTCTGAATCGTTAGAAATATTGAGGATGGAATTTCTCTGATGATTCCATTGAAAAGCTGATGAAATTTAAGGTAGGAATCATGTGTCTCCAATGATTTTTTCGTCTTTCTGAGAAATTTCACTTTCTTGGTCAAGATTTGAAGGGGTACCCCTTTCTGTTTTTGGAGAAATTCACTTTTTTCGACATATCTCCTGTCCTATTAGCTGCAGCGTGAAAATTCCAAATGGAGGTGAAAGGTGAGGTCATTTGCCATTGGTTTATGGAGCTTTAAAATCAAAAATATCAATTTTTCAGGTATTTATCGACGACACTGTGAAAATCTGTTTTTGCCTCATAACTATCGTGAAAATAAACATTTTTCGATCCAAAACCCTATGAGTCAATGGCAAATGATTTCATCTTTCGTCTTTATTCAGAATTTTCACGCTACGACGAATAGAACCAGAGATATGGAAGAAATAGTGAATTTTTCCCAATATCCCATCAAATCTCGACCAGAAAAGTTGAATTTCTGAAAAATACGAAAAAATCATTCCTGACGCATGATTTCCATCGCAAATTTTCTCAGCTTTCTGATGAAATGACGATAAAGAGCCTATCTCCGATATTCTCATTGATTTAAAGAGATTTTCATAACATTGTAGATATCTATACTGTGATAAATCCTCGAAATCATTAGAAATATTGGAGATGGATTTTTTCTGATGATTTCACTGGAGAGTTGAGGAAATTTGCGGTAGAAACGATTTAGAAAATCGATTTTTGGTCGAATTTTCCGAATTTAATTCCCTTTCAAAGTCATTTTTCACCCATTTCTCTTGGAGATACGAGGTTTTCCTTGAAATTTGGCGAAAGTTGCATAAAAGCCCGATGTTTGGGGGACCTAGGGGACCAAAAAAAGAACACGATTTGGAAAATCGATTTTTGGTCAAATTCTCGGAATTTAATTTCCCTTCAAAATCATTTTTCACCCATTTCTCTTGGAGATACGAGGTTTTCCTTGAAATTTGGCAAAAGTTGCATAAAAGCCCGATGTTTGGGAGACCTAGGCGACCAAAAAAAGAACACGATGTGGAAAATCGATTTTTGGTCGAATTTTCGGAATTTAATTTCCCTTCAAAGTCATTTTTCACCCATTTCTCTTGGAGATACGAGGTTTTCCTTGAAATTTGGCAAAAGTTGCATAAAAGCCCGATGTTTGGGGGACCTAGGGGACCAAAAAAAGAACACGATTTGGAAAATCGATTTTTGGTCGAATTTTCGGAATTTAATTTCCCTTCAAAGTCATTTTTCACCCATTTCTCTTGGAGATACGAGGTTTTCCTTGAAATTTGGCAAAAGTTGCATAAAAGCCCGATGTTTGGGGGACCTAGGGGACCAAAAAAAGAACACGATTTAGAAAATCGATTTTTGGTCGAATTTTCGGAATTTAATTTCCCTTCAAAGTCATTTTTCACCCATTTCTCTTGGAGATACGAGGTTTTCCTTGAAATTTGGCAAAAGCTGCATAAAAGCCCGATGTTTGGGGGACCTAGGGGACCAAAAAAAGGAGGCGATTTGGAAAATCGATTTTTGGTCGAATTCTCGGAATTTAATTTTCCTTCAAAGTCATTTTTCACCCATTTCTCTTGGAGATACGAGGTTTTCCTCGAAATTTGGCAAAAGTTGCATAGAAGCACGATGTTTGGGGAACCTAGGGAACCGAAAATAAGAAACGATTTAGAAAATCGATTTTTTGTCGAATTTTCGAAATTTAATCTCCTTTCAAAGTCATTTTTCACCCATTTCTCTTGGAGATACGAGGTTTTCCTTGAAATTTGGCAAAAGTTGCATAAAAGCACGATGTTTAGGGAACCTAGGGGACCGAAAATAAGAAACGATTTGGAAAATCGATTTTTTGTCGAATTTTCGGAATTGAATCTCCTTTCAAAGTCATTTTTCACCCATTTCTCTTGGAGATAAGAGGTTTTCCTTGGAATTTGGCAAAAGCTGCATAAAAGCACGATGTTTGGGGAACCTAGGGGACCGAAAATAAGAAACGATTTGGAAAATCGATTTTTTGTCGAATTTTCGGAATTAAATCTCCTTTTAAAGTCATTTTTCACCCATTTCTCTTGGAGATACGAGGTTTTCCTTGAAATTTGGCAAAAGCTGCATGAAAGCACGATGTTTGGGGAACCCAGGGGACCGAAAATAAGAAACGATTTGAAAAATCGATTTTTTGTCGAATTTTCGGAATTTAATCTCTTTTCAAAATCATTTTTCACCCATTTCTCTTGGAGATACGAGGTTTTCCTTGAAATTTGGCTGAAGCTGCATAAAAGCATGATGTTTGGGGACCCTAGGGGACCGAAAATAAGGAACGATTTAGAAAATCGATTTTTGATCGAATTTTCGGAATTTAATTTCCTTTAAAGTCATTTTTCACCCATTTCTCTTGGAGATACGAGGTTTTCCTCAAAATTTGGCGAAAGCTGCATGAAAGCACGATGTTTGGGGAACCTAGGGGACCGAAAATAAGAAACGATTTAGAAAATCGATTTTTTGTCGAATTTTTGGAATTTAATCTCCTTTCAAAGTCATTTTTCACCCATTTCTCTTGGAGATACGAGGTTTTCCTTGAAATTTGGCAAAAGTCGCGTAAAAGCACGATGTTTGGGGATTCTAGGGGGCCGAAAATAAGAAACCATTTAGAAAAACGATTTTTTGTCGAATTTTCGGAATTTAATCTCCTTTCAAAGTCATTTTTCACCCATTTCTCTTGGAGATACGAGGTTTTCCTTGGAATTTGGCCAAAGTTCAATCAAAGGGCGATGTTGGGGGGATCTGTAGGGCCAAAAGCCAAAACGATTCAAGACATCGAGCATTGTCGGAATTTTTTGGCCCCCGTGGCCTTTGCATTGTGAAAATGACTATTTTCTTTAATTTGGATTCCGAGAACCGTTCAAGATATCGTTATGAAATTTTATAGGCTACTTCGTGATACCATAGAGAGCATTACTGTGAAATTTCATTGGAAAATATTCGATAGAAAAAAAGTTATGACAGTTTGAAACTCGCGAATTTCACATAATGGCGAATTTGAATGGAATTTCCTCAAAAACTCATTTTTCACCTATTTTCCGTGGAGATACGAGGTTTCCCTTGAAATTTGCCAAAGTTCAATCAAAGGGCGCTGTTGGGGGAACCTGTAGGGCCAAAAGCCTAAACGATTCAAGATATCGGGTATTGTCGGAATTTTTTGGGCCCAGTAGCCTTTGCTCTGTGAAAATGACCATTTTCTTCAATTTGGATTCCGAGAACCGTTCTAGATATCGTTATGAAATTTTATAGGCTACTTCATGATACCATAGAGAGCATTACTGTGAAATTTCATTGGAAACCATTCAATAGAAAAAAAGTTATGACAATTGGAAAATTGCGAATTTCACACAATGACGAATTTGAATGGAAATTCCTCGAAAACTCATTTTTCACCTATTTTCCGTGGAGATACGAGGTTTTCCGTGGAATTCAGCCAAAGTTCAATCAAAGGGCGATGTTGGGGGGATCTGTAGGGCCAAAAGCCAAAACGATTCAAGACATCGAGCATTGTCGGAATTTTTTGGCCCCAGTGGCCTTTGCATTGTGAAAATGACCATTTTCTTTACTCTGGATTCCGAGAACCATTCAAGATATCGTTATGAAATTTTATAAGCTACTTCGTGATACCACAGAGAGCATTACTGTGAAATTTCAGTGGAAAATATTCGATAGAAAAAAAGTGATGACAATTTGAAAATTGCGAATTCCACATAATGGCGAATTTGAATGGAATTCCCTCAAAAACTCATTTTTCACCTATTTTCCGTGGAGATACGAGGTTTCCCTTGAAATTTGCCAAAGTTCAATCGAAGGGCGCTGTTGGGGGAATCTGTAGGGCCAAAAGCCAAAACGATTCAAGATATCGGGTATTGTCGGAATTTTTTGGGCCCAGTAGCCTTTGCTTTGTGAAAATGACCATTTTCGTTAATTTGGATTCCAAGAACCGTTCAAGATATCGTTATGAAATTTTATAGGCTACTTCGTGATACCATAGAGAGCATTACTGTGGAATTTCATTGGAAAATATTCAATAGAAAGAAAGTTATGACAATTTGAAAATTGCGAATTTCACATAGTGGCGAAGTTGAATGGAATTGCCTCGAAAACTCATTTTTCACCTATTCCCTGTGGAAATACGAGGTTTTCCTAGGGGAGATTAACCCTAGCGGACCTGATTCACCGTGATTCACGGTAATGTCACCGTGATTCACGGTGAGGACTCACTGAACTTTCACGGTGATGTCACGGTGATGCACGGTGATGCCACCGTGATTCACCGTGATTCACCGTGAATCACCGTGACATCACCGTGAATCACGGTGGCATCACCGTGCATCACCAAAATTATCAAACCGTAAAATTCAGTAAATCACTGTGATTCACGGTGATTTACGGTGATTTACGGTAATTCACCGGAATTATCTAGCTTTAAAGTTTGGTGATTCACCGTGAATTACCAAACGTTAAAGCTGGATATTCCATGATTCACCGTAAATCACCGTAAATCACCGTGAATCACTGAATTTTACCGTGATTCACCGTGACTTACGGTGATTTATGGTGAATCACTGGAATATCCATCTTTAACGTTTGGTAATTCACGGTGAATCACCGTGATATACGGGGAATCACGGTAATACACCACGATTTAGGTACGCTGAAGCTCACGGTGATTCACGGCGAATGCACCGTGAATCACGGTGAAGGCACCGTGATTCACGGTGAATGCACCGTGAATCACGGTGCCTTCACCGTAAACCACGGTGCGTTCACCGTGAATCACCGTGAATCCGCATTTTACCGTGACTCACGGTGATTCACCATAAATCACCGTGAATCACGGTGAATCAGGTCCGCTAGGGAATGATGCACCTACAATAGTTTTGGGAATGGAGATGCGTAGAAAGAGTTATGGGAACCAAGGGATCATGATAAACCTAATAGAACCCAAAAAAAATACACTTTCCACTAAATCTCGTATTATCGTTGTCACATTCTTTTGGGAGAGTTCTAGGGGAGAATAAATAATACTCTTACAATGGTTGTGGGGATGGAGCCGGGCTCCGCCAGGCTCAGCCGGGCTCAGCCAGGCTCCGCCAGGCTCCGCCAGGCTCAGCCAGGCTCAGCCAGGCTCCGCTAGGCTCAGCCAGGCTCCGCCAGGCTCCGCCAGGCTCCGCCAGGCTCAGCCAGGCTCCGCCAGGCTCAGCCAGGCTCCGCCAGGCTCAGCCAGGCTCAGCCAGGCTCAGCCAGGCTCCGCCAGGCTCAGCCAGATTCCGCCAGGCTCCGCCAGGCTCAGCCAGGCTCAGCCAGGCTCAGATGTTGAGGAATATGTATGGAAACGAAGAAATTACCTCAGGAAGGTAGGTGGTGAAAATGATGTAATATATCTTGGTCAAAAATTCGAAGGAAAGTATAGGAACTCGCAATAGCTCAGTGGTCAGAGCCCTCGACTCGTCAAAGACCTGCTGAGGGCTCGCCAAAGACTCGTGAAAGACTCGCCGAAGACCCGCCGAAGACTAGTGAAAGATTTGCCAAAAACCTGCCAAAGACCTCCCAAAGACCTGCCAAAGACGTGTCAAAGACTTGTCGAAAACTTGTCGAAGACTCGTCAAAGATTAGCCAAAGACTTGCCAATCGATTTATGGGGCTTTAAAATCAAAAATATTGATTTTTGAGGTATTTATCGACGAAATTGTGAAAATCAGTTTTCGCTTCATAACTATCGTGAAAATCGATATTTTTCGATCCAAAACCCTATAAGTCAATGGCAAATGATCTCATCTTTCGTCTCCATTCAGAAATCTCACGCTAGGACAAATAGAACCAGAGATATGGACAAAAAAGTGATTTTTCCCAAAAATCGCATCAAATCGTGACCAGAAAAGTTAAATTTCTGAAAAATACGATAAATCATTCCTGACGCATGATTTCCATCGCAAATTTCCTCAGCTTTTCGATGGAATCATGAGAAGAAGCCTATCTCCAATATTTCTTTCCATTTGAAGAGTTTTCATGATATTGTCAGTATCCATATCGTGATAAACTCTCTTAATCATTAGAAATATTGAAGATGGATTTTTTCTCATGATTCCATTGATTAGCTGAAGGAATTTGTGGTAGAAAACATGTGTCACAAATGATTTTCCCGTTTTTCTAATTAATTTGACTGCCTTGGACAAGATTTGAAGGTGTACTGAAGGGTAGTTGGTATTTTAAATTGATTTTCCTCATAAAAAACTCCATTCTCATGTAAACTTGCAAATTCCTCCTATAAAAACCTTGATTGTCATGTAAAATTGCAAATTGTCTCTATAAAACACTCTAGTCTTATGTAAAATTCTAAATTTCCTATATAAGATACTCTATCCGTCTGTAAAATTTCAAATCCTCCCGTTAAAACACTGTATTCTCAATTGAAATTCTGGATTCTCCCTATAGAACACCGTATTTTCAATTAAAATCCCGAATTCTCCAAACAAAGCACTCTATTATTATGTAAAATTGCAAATTGTCCCTCTAAAACCCTCTATTCCTAGTAAAACTGTGAATTCCCCCTGTAAAACACTTCATTCTTGTGTAAAATCACTAATCTCTCTTATGAAACACTCTATTCTTATGAAAAATTCCAAATTCATGCTATTAAACACTTCAATTTCATCTAAAATAGTAAATGTTCCCTATAAAACCCTCTATCCTCAGTGAAACTGTAGATGTGCCCTATAGAACACTCTATTTCTACGTAAAATTGCGAATTTCCCATATAGAATACTCTATTTCTAAGCGAAATTGCAAATGTTCCTTATTGCAAAAAATTGCAAATTATCCCTACAGAACACTCCATTCCTATGTAAGATTTGCAATTTTTTAATGTCGCAGGGTAGGTCGGGTAGGTCTTCTCTACTCCTGTACAAGGCCTGTAGAGTCTACTCTACTACTGTAAAAGGCCTTTATAGTCGTGTAGAGTGTACTCTACTACTGTAAAAGGCCTTTATAGTCGTGTAGAGTGTACTCTACTACTGTAAAAGGCCTTTATAGACGTGTAGAGTGTACTCTACTACTGTAAAAGGCCTTTATAGACGTGTAGAGTGTACTCTACTACTGTAAAAAGCCTTTATAGACGTGTAGAGTGTACTCTACTACTGTAAAAGGCCTTTATAGACGTGTAGAGTGTACTCTACTACTGTAAAAGGCCTTTATAGACGTGTAGAGTGTACTCTACTACTGTAAAAGGCCTTTATAGACGTGTAGAGTGTACTCTACTACTGTAAAAGGCCTTTATAGACGTGTAGAGTGTACTCTACTACTGTAAAAGGCCTTTATAGACGTGTAGAGTGTACTCTACTACTGTATAAGGCCTTTATAATCGTGTAGAGTGTACTCTACTACTGTACAAGGAAGACAGTGCCTCATTGTTCCGTACCGCTAGACTTGTTCCGTACGGCTAGACTTGTTCCGTACGGCTAGAGTTGTTCCGTACGGCTAGAGTTGTTCCGTACGGCTAGAGTTGTTCCGTACGGCTAGAGTTGTTCCGTACGGCTAGAGTTGTTTCGTACGGCTAGAGTTGTTCCGTACGGCTAGAGTTGTCCCATACGGCTAGAGTTGTTCCGTACGGCTAAAGTTGTTCCGTACGGCTAGAGTTGTTCCGTACGGCTAGAGTTGTTCCGTACGGCTAGTCTGATAGTCTGATAGTCTGAGAGTCGGGTCGAATTTTTCCTATAGAACACTCCATTCCTATGTAAAATTGCAAATTTTTACTATCGCAGCGGACCAGAGGGGACCGCTAGGTGAAAGCGATGGCTAGGTGGAAGCGGTCGCATGGGAAGGGGAATGTGAATGGGAAGGGGAATGGAAAGGGGAATGGAAAGGGGAATGGAAAGGGGAATGGGAAGGGGAACGGGAGTGGGAATGGGAAGGAGAATGGGAGTGGGAATGGGAATGGGAATGGGAAGGGGAATGGGAAGGGGAACGGGAGTGGGAATGGGAGTGGGAATGGGAGTGGGAATGGGAGTGGGAATGGGAATTGGAGGGGGAATGGGAGTGGGAATGGGAATGGGAAGGGGAATGGGAAAGAGAATGGGAAAGGGAATGGGAAAGGGAATGGGAAGGGGAAGGGGAAGGGGATTTTCCCAATTTTCCCTATAAACACTGAATTCCTATGTAAAATTGCAAATTTTTACTATCGCAGAGGACCAGAGGGGACCGCTCGGTTAAAGCGATGGCTAGGTAGAAGCGGTCGCATGAGAAGGCGAATGGGAAGGGGAATGGGAGTGGAAATGGGAGCGGAAATGGGAGTGGAAATGGGAGCGGAAATGGGAGTGGGAATGGGAGTGGGAATGGGACTGGGACTGGGAATGGGAATGGGAATGGGAATGGGAATGTGAATGGGAATGGGAATGGGAATGTGAATGGGAATGCCCCCCCCCCCCCCCCCCCGTTACTCGTGGGGTCGATCGGTGAAGTGAAAGCAAGAAAGTGAAAGCAAAAAAGTGAAAGCAAAAAAGTGAAAGCAGAAAGTGAAAGCAAAGAGTGAAAGCAAAAAGTGAAAGCAAAAAGTGAAAGCAAAAAGTGAAAGCAAAAAGTGAAAGCAAAGAGTGAAAGCAAAAAGTGAAAGCTAAAAGTGAAAGCAAAAAGTGAAAGCAAAAAAATGAAAGCAAAAAGTGAAAGCAGAAAAGTGAAAGCAAAAAGTGAAAGCAAAAAGTGAAAGCAAAAAAGTGAAAGCAAAAAGTGAAAGCCGAAAGTGAAAGCAAAAAGTGAAAGCAACAAGTGAATGCTAAAAAGTGAAAGCAAAAAGTGAAAGCAAAGAGTGAAAGCAAAAAGTGGAAGCAAAAAGTGAAAGCAAAAAGTGAAAGCAAAAAAGTGAAAGCAAAAAGTGAAAGCAGAAAAGTGAAAGCAAAAAGTGAAAGCAAAAAGTGAAAGCAAAAAGTGAAAGCAAAAAAGTGAAAGCAAAAAGTGAAAGCCGAAAGTGAAAGCAACAAGTGAAAGCTAAAAAGTGAAAGCCAAAAGTGAAAGCAAAAAGTGAAAGCAAAAGTGAAAGCAAAAAGTGAAAGCGGAAAGTGAAAGCGAAAAAAATTACCATTTTTATTGATTTTCCATGGAATATCCCGGTAAGAAGTAAAATTGAACCACTAGCCACGATCTTCTGGAAGGGGGGACCCCATGTTCTTCTAAGTGGGGCAACGCGAGCTGCGGATTTCAATTTTTTCATTTTAAATCAATTGATTTCTCTTCTCTAGGTCCTTCAGGTCCTTCAAGTAGAGAGAAAATAACTATTTTCAATGATTTTCTTTAATTATGACGGTGAGAAGTGAAATTGAGCCACTAACCACGATATCTTGGAAGGTGGGACCCATATCTTTCTAATTGTGGCAACACGAGTTGCGGATTTCGATTTTTTCGTCTCAAATCGATTGATTTCCCATCTCTAGGTCCTAGAGGTACTTGGAATGCAGAGAAAATAACTATTTTTGATGATAGAACTGAAGATATGGACCACAAAGTGAATTTTGTCAAAAATCTCATCAAATCTTGACCAGGAAACATGAATTTCTGAAAAAGACGAAAAAATCATTTCTGAAACATGATTTCCATCGCAAATTTCCTCAGCTTTCCAATGGAATGATGAGAGAAGGCCTATCTCATATATTTCTATTGATTTGAAGAGTTTTTATGTATTGTCAGTATCTGTATCGTAATAAATCTGTAAATCGTTGGAAATATTGGAGGTAGGTTTCTTCTGATGATTCCATTGACGAGATGAAAAAATTTGCGGTAGAAAACATGTGTCACAATTGATTTCTCCGTCTTTCTGAAAAATTTTACTCCCTTGGACAAGATTTGAGGGGGTGCCCCTTTCTATTTTTATAGGAATTCACTTTTCTCGACATATCTCAGGTTCTATCAGTTGCAGCGTAGAAATTCTGAATGGAGGTGGAAGGTGTGATCATTTGCCATCGATATATGGGGCTTTGAATGAGAAAATATTGATTTTTAAGGTATTTATCGACAAAATTGTGAAAACCAGTTTTTCCATCATAACTATCTCGGAAATCAATATTTTTCGATTCAGGATCCTATAAATCGATGACAAATGATCTCATCTTTCATCCTCATTCGAAATTTTCACGCTACGACGAATAGAACCGGAGATATGAACAAAATTGTGAATTTTTTCAAAAATCCCATCAAATCCTGACCAGAAATAATGAATTTCTGGAACATACGAAAAAATCATTGCTGACACATGATTTCCATCGAAAATTTCCTCAGCTTTCCAATGGAAGGATGAGAGAGAACCTATCTTCGATATTGCTATTGATTTGAAGAATTTTTATGATATTGTCAGTATCTATATTGTGATAAATCTTCTTAATCATTAGAAATATTGGAGATGAATCTCTCCTGATGAATCCATTGAAAAGCTGAGGAAATTTGCGGTAGAAATCATGTGTCTCCAATGATTTTTTCGTCTTTCTGAGAAATTTCACTTTCTTGGTCAAGATTTGAAGGGGTACCCCTTTCTGTTTTTGGAGAAATCCACTTTTTTCGACATATCTCCTGTTCTATTAGCTGCAGCGTGAAAATTCCGAATGGAGGTGAAAGGTGAGGTCATTTGCCATTGATTTATGGAGCTTTAAAATCAAAAATATCAATTTTTGAGGTATTTATCGACGACATTGTGAAAATCAGTTTTTGCCTCATAACTATCGTGGAAATAAACATTTTTCGATCCAAAACCCTATGAGTCAATGGCAAATGTTCTCATGTTTCGTCTCCATCCAGAATTTTCGCGCTACGACAAATAGAACCAGAGATATGGACAAAAAAGTGATTTTTTCCGAAAATCTCATCAAATCGTGACCAGAAAAGTTGAATTTCTGAAAAATACGAAAAAATCATTCCTGACGCATGATTTCCATCGCAAATTTCGTCAGCTTTTCAATGGATTCATGGGAAAAAGCCTATCTTCAATATTTCTTCCGATTTGAAGAGTTTTTATGATATTGTCAGTATCTATATCGTGAAAAACCCTCTGAATCATTAGAAATATTGAGGATGGATTTTCTCTGATGATGAGGACCCACATCGGTGAAAAATTTTTTTGGACAAATTTTTTTTCATGACTGATTCAGAATCTCCTGGTCATGATTCGCGAAGATTCATCAACGAAATTGCTCTACCAGCATTCTTTCTCAGAAACTGTCGGAATGGATTTTTTTTGGTAAATGTCCACGAATCATGACCACTAGATTCCAAATCCGTCATAAAAAAAATTTTGTCCAAAAAAATATTTTTTGTACAAATTTTTTTTAAAGACTGATTTAGAATCTCCCGGTCATGATTCGCGAAGATTCATCAACGAAATTCCTCTACCAGCATTCTTTCTCAGAAACTGTCGGAATGGATTTTTTTGGGTAAATGTCCACGAATCATGACCACTAGATTCTAAATCCGTTATAAAAAAAATTTTGTCCAAAAAAATTTTTTTTGTACAAATTTTTTTTTATGACTGATTTAGAATCTCCTGGTCATGATTCGCAAAGATTCATCAAAAAAATTCCTCTACCAGCATTCTTTCTCAGAAACTGTCGGAATGGATTTTTTTTGGTAAATGTCCACGAATCATGACCACTAGATTCTAAATCCGTTATAAAAAAAATTTTGTCCAAAAAAAATAATTTTGTACAAATTTTTTTTTATGACTGATTTAGAATCTCCCGGTCACGATTCGCGAAGATTCATCAACAAAATTGCTCTACCAGCATTCTTTCTCAGAAACTGTCAGAATGGATTTTTTTTGGTAAATGTCCACGAATCATGACCACTAGATTCTGAATCCGTCATAAAAAAAATTTTGTCCAAAAAATTTTTTTTTGTACAAATTTTTTTTTATGACTGATTTAGAATCGCCCGGTCATGATTCGCGAAGATTCATCAAAAAAATTCCTCTACCAGCATTCTTTCTCAGAAACTGTCGGAATGGATTTTTTTGGGTAAATGTCCACGAATCATGACCACTAGATTCTAAATCCATTATAAAAAAAATTTTGTCCAAAAAAATTTTTTTTGTACAAATTTTTTTTTATGACTGATTTAGAATCTCCTGGTCATGATTCGCAAAGATTCATCAAAAAAATTCCTCTACCAGCATTCTTTCTCAGAAACTGTCGGAATGGATTTTTTTTGGTAAATGTCCACGAATCATGACCACTAGATTCTAAATCCGTCATAAAAAAAATTTTGTCCGAAAAAAAAAATTTTGTACAAATTTTTTTTATGACTGATTTAGAATCTCCCGGTCATGATTCGCGAAGATTCATCAACAAAATTGCTCTACCAGCATTCTTTCTCAGAAACTGTCGGAATGGATTGTTTTTGGTAAATGTTCACGAATCATGACCACTAGATTCCAAATCCGTCATAAAAAAAATTTTGTACAAAAAAATTTTTTTTTGGACAAATTTTTTTTTATGATCGATTTGGAATCTCGTGGTCATGATTCGCGAAGATCTATCAATAAAATCCTTCTACTGGCATTTTTTCCTAGAATTGGTCGGAATGGAATTTCCTTGATGAATGTCCACAAATCATGTCCACTGCATTTCAAATCCGTCATAAAAAAAAATTTGTCCCAAAAAATTTTCTGGGACAGAATTTTTTTTATGACTGATTTGGAATCTCGTGGTCATGATTCGCGAAGATCCATCAAGAAAATCCTCCTACCGGGATTTTTCCTTAGAATTGGTCGGAAGGGAATTTTCTTTATGAATGTCCATGAATCATGACCACAAGATTCCAAATCCGTCATAAAAAAAATCATGTACAAAAAAATTTTCTTTGCATGAATTTTTTTTTACACCTGATTTGGAATTAACAGCCTCCTACAACCGTCGACAGCCTTTGGCAACCCTCTATTGCCTTCTAAAGCCTATTATAGCCCTATATAGCTCTCTAAAGCCCATTATAACCCTCTATAGCCTTCTATACTCATCTATAGCCCTCTATAGTAGTCTATAGCCCTCTATAGTAATCTATAGCCCTCTATAGCCCTCTGTAGACATCTATAGCCCTCTGTAGACATCGATAGCCATCTATAGTCCTCTATAGCCCTTCGTAGTCCTCTATAGCCCTCTATAGCCTCCTGCAACCTTCTATAGCCTCCTATAACTCTCCATAGCCCTCTATAGCCCACTGGAGCACCCTATAGCCCTCGATAGCACTCTCTAGGTCTCTATAGTCCTCTAGAGCCCTCTGTGATCCTCTAGAGCTCTCTGTAGTTCTCTAGAGCCCTCTGTAGACGTCCACAGCACTCTATGGCCTTCTGTAGTCCTCTAAAGCGCTCTGTAGTCCTGTAGAGTGTACTCTATCACTGTACAAGGCCTTAATAATCGTGTAGAGTGTACTCTACTCGTGTAAAAGGCCTTTATAATCGTGTAGAGTGTACTCTACTCGTGTAAAAGGCCTATATAATCGTGTAGAGTGTACTCTACTCGTGTAAAAGGCCTATATAATCGTGTAGAGTGTACTCTACTCGTGTAAAAGACCTTTATAATCGTGTACAGTGTACTCTACTCGTGTAAAAGACCTTTATAATCGTGTACAGTGTACTCTACTCCTGTAAAAGGCCTATATAATCGTGTAGAGTGTACTCTACTCCTGTAAAAGGCCTATATAATCGTGTAGAGTGTACTCTACTCGTGTAAAAGGCCTATATAATCGTGTAGAGTGTACTCTACTCGTGTAAAAGGCCTATATAATCGTGTAGAGTGTACTCTACTCGTGTAAAAGGCCTATATAATCGTGTAGAGTGTACTCTACTACTGTACAAGGCCTTTATAATCGTGTAGAGTGTACTCTACTCGTGTAAAAGGCCTATATAATCGTGTAGAGTGTACTCTACTACTGTACAAGGCCTTTATAATCGTGTAGAGTGTACTCTACTACTGTACAAGGCCTTTATAATCGTGTAGAGTGTACTCTACTACTGTACAAGGCCTTTATAATCGTGTAGAGTGTACTCTACTACTGTACAAGGCCTTTATAATCGTGTAGAGTGTACTCTACTACTGTACAAGGCCTTTATAATCGTGTAGAGTGTACTCTACTACTGTACAAGGCCTTTATAATCGTGTAGAGTGTACTCTACTACTGTACAAGGCCTTTATAATCGTGTAGAGTGTACTCTACTACTGTACAAGGCCTTTATAATCGTGTAGAGTGTACTCTACTACTGTACAAGGCCTTTATAATCGTGTAGAGTGTACTCTACTACTGTACAAGGCCTTTATAATCGTGTAGAGTGTACTCTACTACTGTACAAGGCCTTTATAATCGTGTAGAGTGTACTCTACTACTGTACAAGGCCTTTATAATCGTGTAGAGTGTACTCTACTACTGTACAAGGCCTTTATAATCGTGTAGAGTGTACTCTACTACTGTACAAGGCCTTTATAATCGCGTAGAGTGTACTCTACTACTGTACAAAGCCTTTATAATCGTGTAGAGTGTACTCTACTACTGTACAAGGCCTTTATAATCGTGTAGAGTGTACTCTACTACTGTACAAGGCCTTTATAATCGTGTAGAGTGTACTCTACTACTGTACAAGGCCTTTATAATCGTGTAGAGTGTACTCTACTACTGTACAAGGCCTTTATAATCGTGTAGAGTGTACTCTACTACTGTACAAGGCCTTTATAATCGTGTAGAGTGTAGTCCACTCTTGTACAAGGCCTTTATAGTCGTGTAGAGTGTACTCTACTACTGTACAAGGCCTTTATAATCGTGTAGAGTGTACTCTACTACTGTACAAGGCCTTTATAATCGTGTAGAGTGTACTCTACTACTGTACAAGGCCTTTATAATCGTGTAGAGTGTACTCCACTCTTGTACAAGGCCTTTATAGTCGTGTAGAGTGTACTCTACTGCTGTATAGGACTCGAGTTGTTCCACAGGGCTAGAGTTGTTCCATACGGCTAGAGTTGTTCCGTACGGCTAGAGTTGTTCCGTACGACTAGAGTTGTTCCGTACGGCTAGAGTTGTTCCGTACGGCTAGAGTTGTTCCGTACGGCTAGAGTTGTTCCATAGGACTAGAGAAAATGGAAACATTACACCCCCCCCCCCCCCCCCCCCCCCCCCCCCCCCCGTTACTCGTGGGGTCGATCGGTGAAGTGAAAGCAAGAAAGTGAAAGCAAAAAAGTGAAAGCAAAAAAGTGAAAGCAGAAAGTGAAAGCAAAGAGTGAAAGCAAAAAGTGAAAGCAAAAAGTGAAAGCAAAAAGTGAAAGCAAAAAGTGAAAGCAAAGAGTGAAAGCAAAAAGTGAAAGCTAAAAGTGAAAGCAAAAAGTGAAAGCAAAAAAATGAAAGCAAAAAGTGAAAGCAGAAAAGTGAAAGCAAAAAGTGAAAGCAAAAAGTGAAAGCAAAAAAGTGAAAGCAAAAAGTGAAAGCCGAAAGTGAAAGCAAAAAGTGAAAGCAACAAGTGAATGCTAAAAAGTGAAAGCAAAAAGTGAAAGCAAAGAGTGAAAGCAAAAAGTGGAAGCAAAAAGTGAAAGCAAAAAGTGAAAGCAAAAAAGTGAAAGCAAAAAGTGAAAGCAGAAAAGTGAAAGCAAAAAGTGAAAGCAAAAAGTGAAAGCAAAAAGTGAAAGCAAAAAAGTGAAAGCAAAAAGTGAAAGCCGAAAGTGAAAGCAACAAGTGAAAGCTAAAAAGTGAAAGCCAAAAGTGAAAGCAAAAAGTGAAAGCAAAAGTGAAAGCAAAAAGTGAAAGCGGAAAGTGAAAGCGAAAAAAATTACCATTTTTATTGATTTTCCATGGAATATCCCGGTAAGAAGTAAAATTGAACCACTAGCCACGATCTTCTGGAAGGGGGGACCCCATGTTCTTCTAAGTGGGGCAACGCGAGCTGCGGATTTCAATTTTTTCATTTTAAATCAATTGATTTCTCTTCTCTAGGTCCTTCAGGTCCTTCAAGTAGAGAGAAAATAACTATTTTCAATGATTTTCTTTAATTATGACGGTGAGAAGTGAAATTGAGCCACTAACCACGATATCTTGGAAGGTGGGACCCATATCTTTCTAATTGTGGCAACACGAGTTGCGGATTTCGATTTTTTCGTCTCAAATCGATTGATTTCCCATCTCTAGGTCCTAGAGGTACTTGGAATGCAGAGAAAATAACTATTTTTGATGATAGAACTGAAGATATGGACCACAAAGTGAATTTTGTCAAAAATCTCATCAAATCTTGACCAGGAAACATGAATTTCTGAAAAAGACGAAAAAATCATTTCTGAAACATGATTTCCATCGCAAATTTCCTCAGCTTTCCAATGGAATGATGAGAGAAGGCCTATCTCATATATTTCTATTGATTTGAAGAGTTTTTATGTATTGTCAGTATCTGTATCGTAATAAATCTGTAAATCGTTGGAAATATTGGAGGTAGGTTTCTTCTGATGATTCCATTGACGAGATGAAAAAATTTGCGGTAGAAAACATGTGTCACAATTGATTTCTCCGTCTTTCTGAAAAATTTTACTCCCTTGGACAAGATTTGAGGGGGTGCCCCTTTCTATTTTTATAGGAATTCACTTTTCTCGACATATCTCAGGTTCTATCAGTTGCAGCGTAGAAATTCTGAATGGAGGTGGAAGGTGTGATCATTTGCCATCGATATATGGGGCTTTGAATGAGAAAATATTGATTTTTAAGGTATTTATCGACAAAATTGTGAAAACCAGTTTTTCCATCATAACTATCTCGGAAATCAATATTTTTCGATTCAGGATCCTATAAATCGATGACAAATGATCTCATCTTTCATCCTCATTCGAAATTTTCACGCTACGACGAATAGAACCGGAGATATGAACAAAATTGTGAATTTTTTCAAAAATCCCATCAAATCCTGACCAGAAATAATGAATTTCTGGAACATACGAAAAAATCATTGCTGACACATGATTTCCATCGAAAATTTCCTCAGCTTTCCAATGGAAGGATGAGAGAGAACCTATCTTCGATATTGCTATTGATTTGAAGAATTTTTATGATATTGTCAGTATCTATATTGTGATAAATCTTCTTAATCATTAGAAATATTGGAGATGAATCTCTCCTGATGAATCCATTGAAAAGCTGAGGAAATTTGCGGTAGAAATCATGTGTCTCCAATGATTTTTTCGTCTTTCTGAGAAATTTCACTTTCTTGGTCAAGATTTGAAGGGGTACCCCTTTCTGTTTTTGGAGAAATCCACTTTTTTCGACATATCTCCTGTTCTATTAGCTGCAGCGTGAAAATTCCGAATGGAGGTGAAAGGTGAGGTCATTTGCCATTGATTTATGGAGCTTTAAAATCAAAAATATCAATTTTTGAGGTATTTATCGACGACATTGTGAAAATCAGTTTTTGCCTCATAACTATCGTGGAAATAAACATTTTTCGATCCAAAACCCTATGAGTCAATGGCAAATGTTCTCATGTTTCGTCTCCATCCAGAATTTTCGCGCTACGACAAATAGAACCAGAGATATGGACAAAAAAGTGATTTTTTCCGAAAATCTCATCAAATCGTGACCAGAAAAGTTGAATTTCTGAAAAATACGAAAAAATCATTCCTGACGCATGATTTCCATCGCAAATTTCGTCAGCTTTTCAATGGATTCATGGGAAAAAGCCTATCTTCAATATTTCTTCCGATTTGAAGAGTTTTTATGATATTGTCAGTATCTATATCGTGAAAAACCCTCTGAATCATTAGAAATATTGAGGATGGATTTTCTCTGATGATGAGGACCCACATCGGTGAAAAATTTTTTTGGACAAATTTTTTTTCATGACTGATTCAGAATCTCCTGGTCATGATTCGCGAAGATTCATCAACGAAATTGCTCTACCAGCATTCTTTCTCAGAAACTGTCGGAATGGATTTTTTTTGGTAAATGTCCACGAATCATGACCACTAGATTCCAAATCCGTCATAAAAAAAATTTTGTCCAAAAAAATATTTTTTGTACAAATTTTTTTTAAAGACTGATTTAGAATCTCCCGGTCATGATTCGCGAAGATTCATCAACGAAATTCCTCTACCAGCATTCTTTCTCAGAAACTGTCGGAATGGATTTTTTTGGGTAAATGTCCACGAATCATGACCACTAGATTCTAAATCCGTTATAAAAAAAATTTTGTCCAAAAAAATTTTTTTTGTACAAATTTTTTTTTATGACTGATTTAGAATCTCCTGGTCATGATTCGCAAAGATTCATCAAAAAAATTCCTCTACCAGCATTCTTTCTCAGAAACTGTCGGAATGGATTTTTTTTGGTAAATGTCCACGAATCATGACCACTAGATTCTAAATCCGTTATAAAAAAAATTTTGTCCAAAAAAAATAATTTTGTACAAATTTTTTTTTATGACTGATTTAGAATCTCCCGGTCACGATTCGCGAAGATTCATCAACAAAATTGCTCTACCAGCATTCTTTCTCAGAAACTGTCAGAATGGATTTTTTTTGGTAAATGTCCACGAATCATGACCACTAGATTCTGAATCCGTCATAAAAAAAATTTTGTCCAAAAAATTTTTTTTTGTACAAATTTTTTTTTATGACTGATTTAGAATCGCCCGGTCATGATTCGCGAAGATTCATCAAAAAAATTCCTCTACCAGCATTCTTTCTCAGAAACTGTCGGAATGGATTTTTTTGGGTAAATGTCCACGAATCATGACCACTAGATTCTAAATCCATTATAAAAAAAATTTTGTCCAAAAAAATTTTTTTTGTACAAATTTTTTTTTATGACTGATTTAGAATCTCCTGGTCATGATTCGCAAAGATTCATCAAAAAAATTCCTCTACCAGCATTCTTTCTCAGAAACTGTCGGAATGGATTTTTTTTGGTAAATGTCCACGAATCATGACCACTAGATTCTAAATCCGTCATAAAAAAAATTTTGTCCGAAAAAAAAAATTTTGTACAAATTTTTTTTATGACTGATTTAGAATCTCCCGGTCATGATTCGCGAAGATTCATCAACAAAATTGCTCTACCAGCATTCTTTCTCAGAAACTGTCGGAATGGATTGTTTTTGGTAAATGTTCACGAATCATGACCACTAGATTCCAAATCCGTCATAAAAAAAATTTTGTACAAAAAAATTTTTTTTTGGACAAATTTTTTTTTATGATCGATTTGGAATCTCGTGGTCATGATTCGCGAAGATCTATCAATAAAATCCTTCTACTGGCATTTTTTCCTAGAATTGGTCGGAATGGAATTTCCTTGATGAATGTCCACAAATCATGTCCACTGCATTTCAAATCCGTCATAAAAAAAAATTTGTCCCAAAAAATTTTCTGGGACAGAATTTTTTTTATGACTGATTTGGAATCTCGTGGTCATGATTCGCGAAGATCCATCAAGAAAATCCTCCTACCGGGATTTTTCCTTAGAATTGGTCGGAAGGGAATTTTCTTTATGAATGTCCATGAATCATGACCACAAGATTCCAAATCCGTCATAAAAAAAATCATGTACAAAAAAATTTTCTTTGCATGAATTTTTTTTTACACCTGATTTGGAATTAACAGCCTCCTACAACCGTCGACAGCCTTTGGCAACCCTCTATTGCCTTCTAAAGCCTATTATAGCCCTATATAGCTCTCTAAAGCCCATTATAACCCTCTATAGCCTTCTATACTCATCTATAGCCCTCTATAGTAGTCTATAGCCCTCTATAGTAATCTATAGCCCTCTATAGCCCTCTGTAGACATCTATAGCCCTCTGTAGACATCGATAGCCATCTATAGTCCTCTATAGCCCTTCGTAGTCCTCTATAGCCCTCTATAGCCTCCTGCAACCTTCTATAGCCTCCTATAACTCTCCATAGCCCTCTATAGCCCACTGGAGCACCCTATAGCCCTCGATAGCACTCTCTAGGTCTCTATAGTCCTCTAGAGCCCTCTGTGATCCTCTAGAGCTCTCTGTAGTTCTCTAGAGCCCTCTGTAGACGTCCACAGCACTCTATGGCCTTCTGTAGTCCTCTAAAGCGCTCTGTAGTCCTGTAGAGTGTACTCTATCACTGTACAAGGCCTTAATAATCGTGTAGAGTGTACTCTACTCGTGTAAAAGGCCTTTATAATCGTGTAGAGTGTACTCTACTCGTGTAAAAGGCCTATATAATCGTGTAGAGTGTACTCTACTCGTGTAAAAGGCCTATATAATCGTGTAGAGTGTACTCTACTCGTGTAAAAGACCTTTATAATCGTGTACAGTGTACTCTACTCGTGTAAAAGACCTTTATAATCGTGTACAGTGTACTCTACTCCTGTAAAAGGCCTATATAATCGTGTAGAGTGTACTCTACTCCTGTAAAAGGCCTATATAATCGTGTAGAGTGTACTCTACTCGTGTAAAAGGCCTATATAATCGTGTAGAGTGTACTCTACTCGTGTAAAAGGCCTATATAATCGTGTAGAGTGTACTCTACTCGTGTAAAAGGCCTATATAATCGTGTAGAGTGTACTCTACTACTGTACAAGGCCTTTATAATCGTGTAGAGTGTACTCTACTCGTGTAAAAGGCCTATATAATCGTGTAGAGTGTACTCTACTACTGTACAAGGCCTTTATAATCGTGTAGAGTGTACTCTACTACTGTACAAGGCCTTTATAATCGTGTAGAGTGTACTCTACTACTGTACAAGGCCTTTATAATCGTGTAGAGTGTACTCTACTACTGTACAAGGCCTTTATAATCGTGTAGAGTGTACTCTACTACTGTACAAGGCCTTTATAATCGTGTAGAGTGTACTCTACTACTGTACAAGGCCTTTATAATCGTGTAGAGTGTACTCTACTACTGTACAAGGCCTTTATAATCGTGTAGAGTGTACTCTACTACTGTACAAGGCCTTTATAATCGTGTAGAGTGTACTCTACTACTGTACAAGGCCTTTATAATCGTGTAGAGTGTACTCTACTACTGTACAAGGCCTTTATAATCGTGTAGAGTGTACTCTACTACTGTACAAGGCCTTTATAATCGTGTAGAGTGTACTCTACTACTGTACAAGGCCTTTATAATCGTGTAGAGTGTACTCTACTACTGTACAAGGCCTTTATAATCGTGTAGAGTGTACTCTACTACTGTACAAGGCCTTTATAATCGCGTAGAGTGTACTCTACTACTGTACAAAGCCTTTATAATCGTGTAGAGTGTACTCTACTACTGTACAAGGCCTTTATAATCGTGTAGAGTGTACTCTACTACTGTACAAGGCCTTTATAATCGTGTAGAGTGTACTCTACTACTGTACAAGGCCTTTATAATCGTGTAGAGTGTACTCTACTACTGTACAAGGCCTTTATAATCGTGTAGAGTGTACTCTACTACTGTACAAGGCCTTTATAATCGTGTAGAGTGTAGTCCACTCTTGTACAAGGCCTTTATAGTCGTGTAGAGTGTACTCTACTACTGTACAAGGCCTTTATAATCGTGTAGAGTGTACTCTACTACTGTACAAGGCCTTTATAATCGTGTAGAGTGTACTCTACTACTGTACAAGGCCTTTATAATCGTGTAGAGTGTACTCCACTCTTGTACAAGGCCTTTATAGTCGTGTAGAGTGTACTCTACTGCTGTATAGGACTCGAGTTGTTCCACAGGGCTAGAGTTGTTCCATACGGCTAGAGTTGTTCCGTACGGCTAGAGTTGTTCCGTACGACTAGAGTTGTTCCGTACGGCTAGAGTTGTTCCGTACGGCTAGAGTTGTTCCGTACGGCTAGAGTTGTTCCATAGGACTAGAGAAAATGGAAACATTACACCCCCCCCCCCCCCCCCCCCCCCCCCCCCCCCCCGTTACTCGTGGGGTCGATCGGTGAAGTGAAAGCAAGAAAGTGAAAGCAAAAAAGTGAAAGCAAAAAAGTGAAAGCAGAAAGTGAAAGCAAAGAGTGAAAGCAAAAAGTGAAAGCAAAAAGTGAAAGCAAAAAGTGAAAGCAAAAAGTGAAAGCAAAGAGTGAAAGCAAAAAGTGAAAGCTAAAAGTGAAAGCAAAAAGTGAAAGCAAAAAAATGAAAGCAAAAAGTGAAAGCAGAAAAGTGAAAGCAAAAAGTGAAAGCAAAAAGTGAAAGCAAAAAAGTGAAAGCAAAAAGTGAAAGCCGAAAGTGAAAGCAAAAAGTGAAAGCAACAAGTGAATGCTAAAAAGTGAAAGCAAAAAGTGAAAGCAAAGAGTGAAAGCAAAAAGTGGAAGCAAAAAGTGAAAGCAAAAAGTGAAAGCAAAAAAGTGAAAGCAAAAAGTGAAAGCAGAAAAGTGAAAGCAAAAAGTGAAAGCAAAAAGTGAAAGCAAAAAGTGAAAGCAAAAAAGTGAAAGCAAAAAGTGAAAGCCGAAAGTGAAAGCAACAAGTGAAAGCTAAAAAGTGAAAGCCAAAAGTGAAAGCAAAAAGTGAAAGCAAAAGTGAAAGCAAAAAGTGAAAGCGGAAAGTGAAAGCGAAAAAAATTACCATTTTTATTGATTTTCCATGGAATATCCCGGTAAGAAGTAAAATTGAACCACTAGCCACGATCTTCTGGAAGGGGGGACCCCATGTTCTTCTAAGTGGGGCAACGCGAGCTGCGGATTTCAATTTTTTCATTTTAAATCAATTGATTTCTCTTCTCTAGGTCCTTCAGGTCCTTCAAGTAGAGAGAAAATAACTATTTTCAATGATTTTCTTTAATTATGACGGTGAGAAGTGAAATTGAGCCACTAACCACGATATCTTGGAAGGTGGGACCCATATCTTTCTAATTGTGGCAACACGAGTTGCGGATTTCGATTTTTTCGTCTCAAATCGATTGATTTCCCATCTCTAGGTCCTAGAGGTACTTGGAATGCAGAGAAAATAACTATTTTTGATGATAGAACTGAAGATATGGACCACAAAGTGAATTTTGTCAAAAATCTCATCAAATCTTGACCAGGAAACATGAATTTCTGAAAAAGACGAAAAAATCATTTCTGAAACATGATTTCCATCGCAAATTTCCTCAGCTTTCCAATGGAATGATGAGAGAAGGCCTATCTCATATATTTCTATTGATTTGAAGAGTTTTTATGTATTGTCAGTATCTGTATCGTAATAAATCTGTAAATCGTTGGAAATATTGGAGGTAGGTTTCTTCTGATGATTCCATTGACGAGATGAAAAAATTTGCGGTAGAAAACATGTGTCACAATTGATTTCTCCGTCTTTCTGAAAAATTTTACTCCCTTGGACAAGATTTGAGGGGGTGCCCCTTTCTATTTTTATAGGAATTCACTTTTCTCGACATATCTCAGGTTCTATCAGTTGCAGCGTAGAAATTCTGAATGGAGGTGGAAGGTGTGATCATTTGCCATCGATATATGGGGCTTTGAATGAGAAAATATTGATTTTTAAGGTATTTATCGACAAAATTGTGAAAACCAGTTTTTCCATCATAACTATCTCGGAAATCAATATTTTTCGATTCAGGATCCTATAAATCGATGACAAATGATCTCATCTTTCATCCTCATTCGAAATTTTCACGCTACGACGAATAGAACCGGAGATATGAACAAAATTGTGAATTTTTTCAAAAATCCCATCAAATCCTGACCAGAAATAATGAATTTCTGGAACATACGAAAAAATCATTGCTGACACATGATTTCCATCGAAAATTTCCTCAGCTTTCCAATGGAAGGATGAGAGAGAACCTATCTTCGATATTGCTATTGATTTGAAGAATTTTTATGATATTGTCAGTATCTATATTGTGATAAATCTTCTTAATCATTAGAAATATTGGAGATGAATCTCTCCTGATGAATCCATTGAAAAGCTGAGGAAATTTGCGGTAGAAATCATGTGTCTCCAATGATTTTTTCGTCTTTCTGAGAAATTTCACTTTCTTGGTCAAGATTTGAAGGGGTACCCCTTTCTGTTTTTGGAGAAATCCACTTTTTTCGACATATCTCCTGTTCTATTAGCTGCAGCGTGAAAATTCCGAATGGAGGTGAAAGGTGAGGTCATTTGCCATTGATTTATGGAGCTTTAAAATCAAAAATATCAATTTTTGAGGTATTTATCGACGACATTGTGAAAATCAGTTTTTGCCTCATAACTATCGTGGAAATAAACATTTTTCGATCCAAAACCCTATGAGTCAATGGCAAATGTTCTCATGTTTCGTCTCCATCCAGAATTTTCGCGCTACGACAAATAGAACCAGAGATATGGACAAAAAAGTGATTTTTTCCGAAAATCTCATCAAATCGTGACCAGAAAAGTTGAATTTCTGAAAAATACGAAAAAATCATTCCTGACGCATGATTTCCATCGCAAATTTCGTCAGCTTTTCAATGGATTCATGGGAAAAAGCCTATCTTCAATATTTCTTCCGATTTGAAGAGTTTTTATGATATTGTCAGTATCTATATCGTGAAAAACCCTCTGAATCATTAGAAATATTGAGGATGGATTTTCTCTGATGATGAGGACCCACATCGGTGAAAAATTTTTTTGGACAAATTTTTTTTCATGACTGATTCAGAATCTCCTGGTCATGATTCGCGAAGATTCATCAACGAAATTGCTCTACCAGCATTCTTTCTCAGAAACTGTCGGAATGGATTTTTTTTGGTAAATGTCCACGAATCATGACCACTAGATTCCAAATCCGTCATAAAAAAAATTTTGTCCAAAAAAATATTTTTTGTACAAATTTTTTTTAAAGACTGATTTAGAATCTCCCGGTCATGATTCGCGAAGATTCATCAACGAAATTCCTCTACCAGCATTCTTTCTCAGAAACTGTCGGAATGGATTTTTTTGGGTAAATGTCCACGAATCATGACCACTAGATTCTAAATCCGTTATAAAAAAAATTTTGTCCAAAAAAATTTTTTTTGTACAAATTTTTTTTTATGACTGATTTAGAATCTCCTGGTCATGATTCGCAAAGATTCATCAAAAAAATTCCTCTACCAGCATTCTTTCTCAGAAACTGTCGGAATGGATTTTTTTTGGTAAATGTCCACGAATCATGACCACTAGATTCTAAATCCGTTATAAAAAAAATTTTGTCCAAAAAAAATAATTTTGTACAAATTTTTTTTTATGACTGATTTAGAATCTCCCGGTCACGATTCGCGAAGATTCATCAACAAAATTGCTCTACCAGCATTCTTTCTCAGAAACTGTCAGAATGGATTTTTTTTGGTAAATGTCCACGAATCATGACCACTAGATTCTGAATCCGTCATAAAAAAAATTTTGTCCAAAAAATTTTTTTTTGTACAAATTTTTTTTTATGACTGATTTAGAATCGCCCGGTCATGATTCGCGAAGATTCATCAAAAAAATTCCTCTACCAGCATTCTTTCTCAGAAACTGTCGGAATGGATTTTTTTGGGTAAATGTCCACGAATCATGACCACTAGATTCTAAATCCATTATAAAAAAAATTTTGTCCAAAAAAATTTTTTTTGTACAAATTTTTTTTTATGACTGATTTAGAATCTCCTGGTCATGATTCGCAAAGATTCATCAAAAAAATTCCTCTACCAGCATTCTTTCTCAGAAACTGTCGGAATGGATTTTTTTTGGTAAATGTCCACGAATCATGACCACTAGATTCTAAATCCGTCATAAAAAAAATTTTGTCCGAAAAAAAAAATTTTGTACAAATTTTTTTTATGACTGATTTAGAATCTCCCGGTCATGATTCGCGAAGATTCATCAACAAAATTGCTCTACCAGCATTCTTTCTCAGAAACTGTCGGAATGGATTGTTTTTGGTAAATGTTCACGAATCATGACCACTAGATTCCAAATCCGTCATAAAAAAAATTTTGTACAAAAAAATTTTTTTTTGGACAAATTTTTTTTTATGATCGATTTGGAATCTCGTGGTCATGATTCGCGAAGATCTATCAATAAAATCCTTCTACTGGCATTTTTTCCTAGAATTGGTCGGAATGGAATTTCCTTGATGAATGTCCACAAATCATGTCCACTGCATTTCAAATCCGTCATAAAAAAAAATTTGTCCCAAAAAATTTTCTGGGACAGAATTTTTTTTATGACTGATTTGGAATCTCGTGGTCATGATTCGCGAAGATCCATCAAGAAAATCCTCCTACCGGGATTTTTCCTTAGAATTGGTCGGAAGGGAATTTTCTTTATGAATGTCCATGAATCATGACCACAAGATTCCAAATCCGTCATAAAAAAAATCATGTACAAAAAAATTTTCTTTGCATGAATTTTTTTTTACACCTGATTTGGAATTAACAGCCTCCTACAACCGTCGACAGCCTTTGGCAACCCTCTATTGCCTTCTAAAGCCTATTATAGCCCTATATAGCTCTCTAAAGCCCATTATAACCCTCTATAGCCTTCTATACTCATCTATAGCCCTCTATAGTAGTCTATAGCCCTCTATAGTAATCTATAGCCCTCTATAGCCCTCTGTAGACATCTATAGCCCTCTGTAGACATCGATAGCCATCTATAGTCCTCTATAGCCCTTCGTAGTCCTCTATAGCCCTCTATAGCCTCCTGCAACCTTCTATAGCCTCCTATAACTCTCCATAGCCCTCTATAGCCCACTGGAGCACCCTATAGCCCTCGATAGCACTCTCTAGGTCTCTATAGTCCTCTAGAGCCCTCTGTGATCCTCTAGAGCTCTCTGTAGTTCTCTAGAGCCCTCTGTAGACGTCCACAGCACTCTATGGCCTTCTGTAGTCCTCTAAAGCGCTCTGTAGTCCTGTAGAGTGTACTCTATCACTGTACAAGGCCTTAATAATCGTGTAGAGTGTACTCTACTCGTGTAAAAGGCCTTTATAATCGTGTAGAGTGTACTCTACTCGTGTAAAAGGCCTATATAATCGTGTAGAGTGTACTCTACTCGTGTAAAAGGCCTATATAATCGTGTAGAGTGTACTCTACTCGTGTAAAAGACCTTTATAATCGTGTACAGTGTACTCTACTCGTGTAAAAGACCTTTATAATCGTGTACAGTGTACTCTACTCCTGTAAAAGGCCTATATAATCGTGTAGAGTGTACTCTACTCCTGTAAAAGGCCTATATAATCGTGTAGAGTGTACTCTACTCGTGTAAAAGGCCTATATAATCGTGTAGAGTGTACTCTACTCGTGTAAAAGGCCTATATAATCGTGTAGAGTGTACTCTACTCGTGTAAAAGGCCTATATAATCGTGTAGAGTGTACTCTACTACTGTACAAGGCCTTTATAATCGTGTAGAGTGTACTCTACTCGTGTAAAAGGCCTATATAATCGTGTAGAGTGTACTCTACTACTGTACAAGGCCTTTATAATCGTGTAGAGTGTACTCTACTACTGTACAAGGCCTTTATAATCGTGTAGAGTGTACTCTACTACTGTACAAGGCCTTTATAATCGTGTAGAGTGTACTCTACTACTGTACAAGGCCTTTATAATCGTGTAGAGTGTACTCTACTACTGTACAAGGCCTTTATAATCGTGTAGAGTGTACTCTACTACTGTACAAGGCCTTTATAATCGTGTAGAGTGTACTCTACTACTGTACAAGGCCTTTATAATCGTGTAGAGTGTACTCTACTACTGTACAAGGCCTTTATAATCGTGTAGAGTGTACTCTACTACTGTACAAGGCCTTTATAATCGTGTAGAGTGTACTCTACTACTGTACAAGGCCTTTATAATCGTGTAGAGTGTACTCTACTACTGTACAAGGCCTTTATAATCGTGTAGAGTGTACTCTACTACTGTACAAGGCCTTTATAATCGTGTAGAGTGTACTCTACTACTGTACAAGGCCTTTATAATCGTGTAGAGTGTACTCTACTACTGTACAAGGCCTTTATAATCGCGTAGAGTGTACTCTACTACTGTACAAAGCCTTTATAATCGTGTAGAGTGTACTCTACTACTGTACAAGGCCTTTATAATCGTGTAGAGTGTACTCTACTACTGTACAAGGCCTTTATAATCGTGTAGAGTGTACTCTACTACTGTACAAGGCCTTTATAATCGTGTAGAGTGTACTCTACTACTGTACAAGGCCTTTATAATCGTGTAGAGTGTACTCTACTACTGTACAAGGCCTTTATAATCGTGTAGAGTGTAGTCCACTCTTGTACAAGGCCTTTATAGTCGTGTAGAGTGTACTCTACTACTGTACAAGGCCTTTATAATCGTGTAGAGTGTACTCTACTACTGTACAAGGCCTTTATAATCGTGTAGAGTGTACTCTACTACTGTACAAGGCCTTTATAATCGTGTAGAGTGTACTCCACTCTTGTACAAGGCCTTTATAGTCGTGTAGAGTGTACTCTACTGCTGTATAGGACTCGAGTTGTTCCACAGGGCTAGAGTTGTTCCATACGGCTAGAGTTGTTCCGTACGGCTAGAGTTGTTCCGTACGACTAGAGTTGTTCCGTACGGCTAGAGTTGTTCCGTACGGCTAGAGTTGTTCCGTACGGCTAGAGTTGTTCCATAGGACTAGAGAAAATGGAAACATTACACCCCCCCCCCCCCCCCCCCCCCCCCCCCCCCCCCCGTTACTCGTGGGGTCGATCGGTGAAGTGAAAGCAAGAAAGTGAAAGCAAAAAAGTGAAAGCAAAAAAGTGAAAGCAGAAAGTGAAAGCAAAGAGTGAAAGCAAAAAGTGAAAGCAAAAAGTGAAAGCAAAAAGTGAAAGCAAAAAGTGAAAGCAAAGAGTGAAAGCAAAAAGTGAAAGCTAAAAGTGAAAGCAAAAAGTGAAAGCAAAAAAATGAAAGCAAAAAGTGAAAGCAGAAAAGTGAAAGCAAAAAGTGAAAGCAAAAAGTGAAAGCAAAAAAGTGAAAGCAAAAAGTGAAAGCCGAAAGTGAAAGCAAAAAGTGAAAGCAACAAGTGAATGCTAAAAAGTGAAAGCAAAAAGTGAAAGCAAAGAGTGAAAGCAAAAAGTGGAAGCAAAAAGTGAAAGCAAAAAGTGAAAGCAAAAAAGTGAAAGCAAAAAGTGAAAGCAGAAAAGTGAAAGCAAAAAGTGAAAGCAAAAAGTGAAAGCAAAAAGTGAAAGCAAAAAAGTGAAAGCAAAAAGTGAAAGCCGAAAGTGAAAGCAACAAGTGAAAGCTAAAAAGTGAAAGCCAAAAGTGAAAGCAAAAAGTGAAAGCAAAAGTGAAAGCAAAAAGTGAAAGCGGAAAGTGAAAGCGAAAAAAATTACCATTTTTATTGATTTTCCATGGAATATCCCGGTAAGAAGTAAAATTGAACCACTAGCCACGATCTTCTGGAAGGGGGGACCCCATGTTCTTCTAAGTGGGGCAACGCGAGCTGCGGATTTCAATTTTTTCATTTTAAATCAATTGATTTCTCTTCTCTAGGTCCTTCAGGTCCTTCAAGTAGAGAGAAAATAACTATTTTCAATGATTTTCTTTAATTATGACGGTGAGAAGTGAAATTGAGCCACTAACCACGATATCTTGGAAGGTGGGACCCATATCTTTCTAATTGTGGCAACACGAGTTGCGGATTTCGATTTTTTCGTCTCAAATCGATTGATTTCCCATCTCTAGGTCCTAGAGGTACTTGGAATGCAGAGAAAATAACTATTTTTGATGATAGAACTGAAGATATGGACCACAAAGTGAATTTTGTCAAAAATCTCATCAAATCTTGACCAGGAAACATGAATTTCTGAAAAAGACGAAAAAATCATTTCTGAAACATGATTTCCATCGCAAATTTCCTCAGCTTTCCAATGGAATGATGAGAGAAGGCCTATCTCATATATTTCTATTGATTTGAAGAGTTTTTATGTATTGTCAGTATCTGTATCGTAATAAATCTGTAAATCGTTGGAAATATTGGAGGTAGGTTTCTTCTGATGATTCCATTGACGAGATGAAAAAATTTGCGGTAGAAAACATGTGTCACAATTGATTTCTCCGTCTTTCTGAAAAATTTTACTCCCTTGGACAAGATTTGAGGGGGTGCCCCTTTCTATTTTTATAGGAATTCACTTTTCTCGACATATCTCAGGTTCTATCAGTTGCAGCGTAGAAATTCTGAATGGAGGTGGAAGGTGTGATCATTTGCCATCGATATATGGGGCTTTGAATGAGAAAATATTGATTTTTAAGGTATTTATCGACAAAATTGTGAAAACCAGTTTTTCCATCATAACTATCTCGGAAATCAATATTTTTCGATTCAGGATCCTATAAATCGATGACAAATGATCTCATCTTTCATCCTCATTCGAAATTTTCACGCTACGACGAATAGAACCGGAGATATGAACAAAATTGTGAATTTTTTCAAAAATCCCATCAAATCCTGACCAGAAATAATGAATTTCTGGAACATACGAAAAAATCATTGCTGACACATGATTTCCATCGAAAATTTCCTCAGCTTTCCAATGGAAGGATGAGAGAGAACCTATCTTCGATATTGCTATTGATTTGAAGAATTTTTATGATATTGTCAGTATCTATATTGTGATAAATCTTCTTAATCATTAGAAATATTGGAGATGAATCTCTCCTGATGAATCCATTGAAAAGCTGAGGAAATTTGCGGTAGAAATCATGTGTCTCCAATGATTTTTTCGTCTTTCTGAGAAATTTCACTTTCTTGGTCAAGATTTGAAGGGGTACCCCTTTCTGTTTTTGGAGAAATCCACTTTTTTCGACATATCTCCTGTTCTATTAGCTGCAGCGTGAAAATTCCGAATGGAGGTGAAAGGTGAGGTCATTTGCCATTGATTTATGGAGCTTTAAAATCAAAAATATCAATTTTTGAGGTATTTATCGACGACATTGTGAAAATCAGTTTTTGCCTCATAACTATCGTGGAAATAAACATTTTTCGATCCAAAACCCTATGAGTCAATGGCAAATGTTCTCATGTTTCGTCTCCATCCAGAATTTTCGCGCTACGACAAATAGAACCAGAGATATGGACAAAAAAGTGATTTTTTCCGAAAATCTCATCAAATCGTGACCAGAAAAGTTGAATTTCTGAAAAATACGAAAAAATCATTCCTGACGCATGATTTCCATCGCAAATTTCGTCAGCTTTTCAATGGATTCATGGGAAAAAGCCTATCTTCAATATTTCTTCCGATTTGAAGAGTTTTTATGATATTGTCAGTATCTATATCGTGAAAAACCCTCTGAATCATTAGAAATATTGAGGATGGATTTTCTCTGATGATGAGGACCCACATCGGTGAAAAATTTTTTTGGACAAATTTTTTTTCATGACTGATTCAGAATCTCCTGGTCATGATTCGCGAAGATTCATCAACGAAATTGCTCTACCAGCATTCTTTCTCAGAAACTGTCGGAATGGATTTTTTTTGGTAAATGTCCACGAATCATGACCACTAGATTCCAAATCCGTCATAAAAAAAATTTTGTCCAAAAAAATATTTTTTGTACAAATTTTTTTTAAAGACTGATTTAGAATCTCCCGGTCATGATTCGCGAAGATTCATCAACGAAATTCCTCTACCAGCATTCTTTCTCAGAAACTGTCGGAATGGATTTTTTTGGGTAAATGTCCACGAATCATGACCACTAGATTCTAAATCCGTTATAAAAAAAATTTTGTCCAAAAAAATTTTTTTTGTACAAATTTTTTTTTATGACTGATTTAGAATCTCCTGGTCATGATTCGCAAAGATTCATCAAAAAAATTCCTCTACCAGCATTCTTTCTCAGAAACTGTCGGAATGGATTTTTTTTGGTAAATGTCCACGAATCATGACCACTAGATTCTAAATCCGTTATAAAAAAAATTTTGTCCAAAAAAAATAATTTTGTACAAATTTTTTTTTATGACTGATTTAGAATCTCCCGGTCACGATTCGCGAAGATTCATCAACAAAATTGCTCTACCAGCATTCTTTCTCAGAAACTGTCAGAATGGATTTTTTTTGGTAAATGTCCACGAATCATGACCACTAGATTCTGAATCCGTCATAAAAAAAATTTTGTCCAAAAAATTTTTTTTTGTACAAATTTTTTTTTATGACTGATTTAGAATCGCCCGGTCATGATTCGCGAAGATTCATCAAAAAAATTCCTCTACCAGCATTCTTTCTCAGAAACTGTCGGAATGGATTTTTTTGGGTAAATGTCCACGAATCATGACCACTAGATTCTAAATCCATTATAAAAAAAATTTTGTCCAAAAAAATTTTTTTTGTACAAATTTTTTTTTATGACTGATTTAGAATCTCCTGGTCATGATTCGCAAAGATTCATCAAAAAAATTCCTCTACCAGCATTCTTTCTCAGAAACTGTCGGAATGGATTTTTTTTGGTAAATGTCCACGAATCATGACCACTAGATTCTAAATCCGTCATAAAAAAAATTTTGTCCGAAAAAAAAAATTTTGTACAAATTTTTTTATGACTGATTTAGAATCTC